>UCOH01000175.1:0-98295 GCA_900474275.1 Synergus japonicus
TATATATATATATATATATATATATATATCGATTTGAAGTTGATAAGTTTAATTATTTAGGTTATCATTCGCGAAAATTATCAAGGATCTCAAATTAATTTATATTAACTAAAAAATATATAATATTATAATGATCAGTTTTTAATATTAAATTGCAGATTATCCGGAACTTCGTTCACTAAATCTTGATATATTACTTAAAATCTATGTTTAAACCCAATGTTTCCATCAAATAGCATGAATATAATGATGACAAATTGTAAGTACACTGTTAAAAATATATTGAAAATTCAACTATTTTGTTAAAAATTTAACAAGTTTTAATTGAATATTCAACTACTTTTGATTGAATATTCATTCAGCTACGGTAATTGTAAAAAACTTCAACTAAAGCAATTGAAGTTTTTTTTATAGTGTACACAAGTGGAAAACTTTTTAAAAGTCCTGTTATTTTTTTAAATGTTAGATAGAGTTCTGAAGAAAATCATGGCAATGTGTCAACAACATATTTCATTTAAAAAAAAAAAAAAAAAATACGCAAAGGTCTGCTGCAATGTAACTTTTTTAAAAAATGCTTATGCAATAAAGTCATAGATATTTAGTAATTAAAACATTTTATTTAATAGTTTTCTAGATATTTCTTTGATTCTCTGTGTACACCGAACAACTGTGAGCACCTCTCCCCTAGTTCGAAATTTCGAATTTTTCTGAGCAGTTTAATCAAAATAAAGATATATACGATATATAAAGATGAATAATTAAACTGATCCAATTATTTTGCATTAGTGGTGTGCAAGAACTCATAATCTTCGGATATGATTCAACCTATACGTCAATACGTCAATGAACGCGAAATATCCCAACGTGCACATTAATTTCGCAGGTAGAAGATATGAAACTCACGACGAGCCGTCACGTCAGGTAGAATATGCATGCGAGTTTCTCGATGTTCAGGTAACACAAGGTGATCGAAAATAGGTTTGCACGTCGAGCTGCCAAAGAGACACACGATGGAAGGTTTCAAAATTAATTATTTAGCTATGAATTGTGTCCGTTAATACGTCGATACGTTAGCTCAATTTTGATCATTGGAAGAAATATTTATAATCCGCAAGCAATATGTCACTGTGCTTGGCTTCCCGATTATAGTCGAATTTCAAATATCCAATAACATTTCAACCATTCGTCCCCTATATGGTACCAGCTACCAATGTATATACGTATGGTTTATACATACACACGTCGACCAACGATTTCACCCCCAGTGCCTCGATACATTAATTTCTTAGTGACATTTATTGAAACGGTGAAATTTTTTATAAGCTTTGAATTTTCTCTTGAAAACCTTCCAATGTCAGGGAATTTTCTTGAAATCCTCTCGATATTTACACAGCATTCTAATTCTGACATTTCACATTGTCGGATAATTAAAGAGTTCGTTGAAAAACTTCTTGCGTTAAAAAAATGATAGGAAAAGAAGTACAGACTCTTCAATGTTATTAAACTGAAGTAATTTGTCCATAAAAATGGTACTTTTTCAACGCTTTTTGCACATGAAGTGTCGGACATTCTTGCAGAGCATCAAATATCGGGAAGAGGATCAGGTTGGTCCGTACTGAGCAGACTGCATTTAATAAACTGAATTACCTTATCGCCCGACATAGGTCGGGTTCCGTCGAGCGTAGAAGCACCTGTCTACACCTCTCGGATCCAGTTACTTGTCCTAAGGTAATTAGGTACTAGTTGCAACGCCACCCGTTGTACGTATAGCAGCATACTCACAGGCCATAAGTCAGGCGAGAGAGAAGAAACTCGAGGACTCTAGCTTTAAATTAGAAAGTCCAGTAACTAAAAACATTATGTGAATAAAGTTTCGAACGTTCAAATGAACGAAATATTTTTTTAAATTATATTTTATTCAGAAATATTGTGCCAACTAAAAATAACAATCAGGATTACGAGTTTATTTAATTCTTTATTACTTTCAATGTAAAGTAATCAATATTTAAAAACTTTTTGTAGTTAGAAATACAATCAGTACAAAAATTCGTACATTTGAACGTTCAGAACTTTTCAATCATAAGATATTTATCTCTTCCCTTATTAAGGTATTATTAGATTTGCGGGTACACTCATCTGGAAACATTATATTAACATTAAAGTGCATCGCACGATAAGATAATCATTAAATAATTCATAAATAAGCACGCGGACAAAACATGAACCACTCAAATTCCCATTACTAAAACACAGATTAAACTCCTCTTGTTCATCAGAATTATCAAGAATGAATAATTAAAATCATCCCTAATGAATTTCTGATAAACGAGATGAAATTAATCTCCGCCAGGAATCACTTTGTAGAAACATGTATGCATTTCCAA
The DNA here is from genome assembly GCA_900474275.1 of Synergus japonicus. Classification (NCBI taxonomy): domain Eukaryota; kingdom Metazoa; phylum Arthropoda; class Insecta; order Hymenoptera; family Cynipidae; genus Synergus; species Synergus japonicus. The sequence continues at coordinate 2,385 of UCOH01000175.1, forward strand.
TGAATGCTTAAAACAGGTACAACATATTGAATAAATCGAAGCAATACATTATTATTATTTCACTTATGTCAATCAGAATAGAAGATATACTTGTCAGTTTCAATAATCCTCTGAAAACTACTCTATTTTATTTATGTATGTACATATATATATATATACTTTTACGTTTCTACTTTTTCAAAAAGTAGTAGCCTATTTTCCTATTATACACATAATGAAAAGAAACTTGAACTATCAAGGAAAAATAATAGCTTGGAGAAGACGTAACGAAAGCTTTCTTTCAAAATTGCTGCAAAAAAAGTGTGTTCTCGATTACAACAATCCCCAGGCAGAAGCACAATGAAGATATGCTTCAGGTGCTTTTGTGTGGAGGTGTGCTTGAAAAAATGTAAGTAAGTAGATATTACGTGGCTGTCCATTAAGGAAAAATCATTTTTCTGTTGCAGAGTACCTGATGTCAGGAAGTCCTCGAAGCTATCCGGCTCGTTCCCCTGGGGTTGCTTCTACGCCTACCGTCACCAGGTGAGTCTCGACTTAGCTTATACTACTCCAGATGGATATCGATTAGGCAGAACTCCATCGCTCTTTACATAACTCTCCTTTTAAAAAATTAAATCGATCAATTTGCTTTGACCATTTATTAGTTTATTTAAGACTCTCCTCTCTAAAATTGAATCAGTCAAATTCCACTGATTTTCAATGACTCTTTTCTCACGATTTTAATCAGTGAAAATTCACTGAGAATCTGTCAAAAGTCACTGAAATTTTGATCAGAATTTTTGAAAATTGGATCATGGGTTTTTTGAAGTGCGACAGAGGAGTAAAAACTTCAGTAACACTGATTTTACTGAACAATGCCCCTAAAAAATCTCGAATACCCGTGATCGTAATTTTCCCTCACAAACGTCAAAGATGAGTTCTAATAGAAAAATGTATACACACAAAGAGTTTCAACGAGTATATCACAAAAGGAAAATCGAGTGGTGCTGGGGATGGGAAGGTAATGAGTATAAGAAAGGGGTGGGTTAAAGGGGGATGGAGGATGGGGGGGGGGGTAGTAGAACTCGGGCACAAACGTCATCCCTAGGACGAAGAAGACGACCAGTACTTTCGACCAGGCGGAATCTTGGAGTCGTTAGAGGCTTGGAAGACAGGAATGAAAGTGGAGGAGGAAGGGAAATGGAAAGGGGAAGTCTTTACTCGTGGTAGAGGACTGGTGGTGTTCTTTTGGCTTCGTTGCCTCAGCAACAGAGTACCTTCCGTTTGACCCGCTGTTTCCGGTGACGAGGATGTCCTTTCCTTACCTTGCCTCCTTTCCAAATGGCGACTAACTTCAAAATTGTTTTTCTTCTCTAACAATGTACCTTAGATTTAGCTCTCAATTTCTTGTTCTAGAAATTTAGGATTCTTTCTTCCCTCGTTATTTCTTTTTGTGTAATTTTCCAAAAATTTTCCGATCGGCATTTGAGAATGCGAGGTGAAAGAAGGTTTCTTCTACTCACAAAAAAGTCTTTAGGATATACCAGTTGCTCGCCCCTTAACTAGTAATTCTGAAAACAACTTGTAACTTCTTGCAGAGTTTGAATCAACATTTTAATGGTTCCTCAAGTCTTTCCTCTGCTACTTTTCAAATGAAAATCTTGCAGGAAGGGCAGCCAACCGGTAATAAGACTTTCTATTTAAAGCGGATGAGGCGAGTCGTTGTTACCTTAAACCAAGTTTCAAAGCGACGACGAGGTAATCCTTAGAACAGGACACCACTTAAATTTTCAAAGTTGTCGCCAAGACACGTTCTTTCAGAAATATTGTCTTAGCGCCTTAACAGTAAAATTTATCACCAACCTGGATTCTTCCTTCTTCTGAAACTAAGATTCTATTATACTTGTTTCAACACTGAAGTAAGAAACTGCTCAAAAAAGAAATATCCTAGAAATTTATCACAGTTTAGCTATAGAAGTGCAATTGAATTTTTAGGACTTCTTCCAAGAATGGTAATATATCTAATATATGTATTATCACTATGTAAATTATAACTTAAAAACTTCGACTCAAAGTTCTCTGTTATTCAAACATTTATATTACCATTCTAATTGGATATTAGACATTAAATATTTTGCTTTGAGCAAAAAAAATCTACGCGAGAGATTAATTTTAATGAATGAAGAATAGGGGAAGAAACACCCCTAAAGTTCATTAAACAAAAGTTAACACGACAGTCCCACGTTCTTCGAGATATTTCATCAACCCTTTCACGAGCTTTCACAGTTTAGCGAAGCTCAGTAATTCAGTTTAAAAAGAATAAGGAGGATTTATAATCAGGAAAGTATCTCCTTTTCGCTTTTTTTATGTAAAAGAATATTAAAAATAGTGCTTCTCTTCTCTCCCTGTCCATCTACCCCATTTATTTTCGGATTGAAGGAAGAGCCTTCACTAATGTACAGAGATCATTAATTTAATGTTAAAAGACGTATATTTCAGACTAAAAACTGATTTAAGACTGAAATTCAGTCTAAAAACTGATTTCAGCTGTAAACACTTTCAGTCCTTGTTTTTTCTGTGAAGAGTTTATAAGTAGATGGAATGACCAATAAAAGCACGCGACACGTTGCAATTAATTTTGCAAGCTTAAATCTTGGAAAAAAGAAGCAGCGCAGACAATGGAAGGTATATTCCAACTATAAGGAGGCCCGACAGTAAAAAGAAGCAGAAAATCAAGTGACGAGAAAGAGAAAGGGGAAAAATAGAGACATGTATATAGATGGAGCTTCTGTCGGGTTTAACTTTTCGCTCTAAGAATAGCTGGCGCACCGTGACGGTAAAACTTTCAAATATCAACCAAATCCCTCGTATATCATCGCTTTATTGTGAAATATTGTCAATACGCGATAAACTTCCTTTGAACTCCGCAGAAGCGCCTGCGGATCTTAGATCATGCAATGGGCACCATCCGGACATTATTTCCGGGGAAATTTTATCGACTCGTATAACTCCTGGGTCGTGACGGGTCATAGATTTCTAATGTATTCGCACTTCCAATCGCGTGACGAAAGGTTGTAAACGTCACTTACAAGTGAAAGACGAACTTGTGCAAAATTCGAGTTACTTATCTTTCGTCGGCGACATTCAAGAAGCGGCTTTCCATCTCTGAAATCCATTCGAGAATGCAAACCTTCCTGTCGCCACACCCCGGGCTCTAGTGATTTAAATATCAGATTTCTGTAGAATGTATTCAAAAACTCAATGTTTGATTATCTTTTTTTATATATCTTTGAGTGTCGAGTTTAAAAAAACTGCGACAAAGCAAGGCAGTATTTCGTAGGCTGAGTCGGAGTTCGAAGATCATAGACCAAATAATATTAATAGTAAAACTCCATATTTCAGAGGTCATAAATTATCGGGCAATGGTTTTATCCAGAATTTAAAATTACATAAATTTGTGTGTGCGTGATGCTTTGAGATAGATTCTGATTAGACTTTAAACACGCACTGTAAGGAGTGAAAACAGAAGGTGTAAATTCTTATAATCCACTCCCTGTGCATCGTTCTCATTTTTAGCAATTTCACGGATATCTTGTTCTCCGCTCCTTGTTGGTGGTACCGTACAGAGAGAATAACCAAAGACTGCATACCTCTGGTTAATGTAACATTATGTGCAGACTCCGCACCAAAAGAAAACATGGACTGCCTGGTTTCGCTAAATACAAAATATTTTACTAGAATGTTTATGAAAAAATTGAATCTTGGGGCCACCCTGGAAAAAAATGTCTCAAGCAACAGTATGATTTCTTTATTCTTGCACACTCTAATTGACTTTGACCTTTGAATTTGATCACTTACTGAACGAAAATTGTCAATAATAGAAGTAACTCTCGATAAGAGGTCTGTCAATTTAGATTAAACTTTACAGGATGCTTTTAGGCAATAACTGGGACTTGAAAGCCCTATTTAAATATAGACTCGACACCATTGACAGTATCACTCTTAATCAAATATCTTCCTCGATCAATTTTCGAATCTGCAGCCGCATTATTCTTGGCTATAATTCGCCGTAGATACGGGTCCTTTGATCGTCGACGATTGATTGAGAGTTCATTCTATTGATGTAAAAAATCAAATGAAAGAACAGTACTCGAGAGCCCGTACGAAAACGGACGAGTTTGCCGAGGCCGCAAAAAAATACTTGGTGGGTTGGGGTGGTGGCCTAAGGGGGTTTGGGAAGCTACATAACTATTCGAATTGGACAATGTTATTATACGCAGCTGCGGGCTAACTGAGTTTCCCCTCACGCGACGATGCATAATCCTACGAACGATCCCTGATATACGAAGGGTGCATAATTGCATCCAGATAAAACAGGTGAATTGTAAATTGAACTAGGATTTGCTTTCCCCTTGGACGAGTTCTGCCTCACGTGGCTCCATACCTAATTAAGGAATTCATTTTTATGACCAGTTCCAGGTTCGATGATGGAGATTATTAGCTTCAACTGCACTCACAGTAGGCGATCACTCTATTGCGCGAAACCGTAAAATTTATAGCAAAGGGAGCTTACCCGGGATTTTCTAAATGTCCCGAATGTAAGAAGGGTAGATTATATTGGTCCCTCCTTTTACCCTTCGAAGATGAGAGACAGATGTCAAAGGTTATTGGAAAGAATGATATCAAAACAGGGTTACTGCAGGACCTGGAAAATCTGGAAAATTATTGAATTATGAAAAAATTAATCGAAAAACATATCTGAAACTTGGCATTATTTATTATAACAAGAACGAAAGCGCACAGAGAAAAATGGATATTCAAGCTTAATATCTTTGATAGTGAACTATACGACAGCCATCTAAGATATTCGGTCGCAGTATCTGGATATTCAGCCTCAATATCTTAGATATTGTGGATAAATTTTTTTTTTGTACTTTTAATATGAATATCTATGGATATGTAGAATTAATATCTAGATATTAAGGGTGAATATATTGTGACATTAAATTTTTTCTTTTAAATATTATATAATTTATTATATTTTATATAATCTCTAATCTCTTAAAATCTATGTTAAACTTCGTAAAATTCTTTAAAAATTTCTAGCAACCTCTAGAAATGTTTCAACTCTTAAAATCTCTTAAAATCATTAAACATTTCATCAAATTCAATGAAATCCTTAAAAATATTACAAAATCTTTTATAAATTAGATATATTTTTTGAAAACCCTTAAAATTTGACGAAAACCTTCGAAATCTTTGTAAATTCTACAAAATCTTTTTAAAATCCTAAAAAGCTTGTGAAATTCCTGAATAAAATTCCCTATACAGTTTTAAATTCCTTATTTAAATCCCACAAAATACATATTTTAAAAGTCATAAAAGTACCTTCAAGTCCGATTGAAATCTGATCAAAGTCGTGAAAAATTCGAAAAATTCCCAGAAACTTCTTGAAATTCTTTAAAATTCTACCATTATCTCCAATGAAATCTTTAAAAATTCCATAAAATTCCCTTAAAATTCCTAGATTTTCAATGTACATACTTTGAGTTTAGACTCGTGACAAAATGATTATTAAAGAAACCAAATTCAAAATTTCAAATTCAATTCACGCGGAATTTACGATGCGGCAAATATCGATTGTCGAAAATCACTATCGATACTTACACGACGAATCAGGAGTGCGAAATAGGCGTTACGATATTTCGACTTCGACTCAATCATCTTTTTAGAATAGATTTTATTTTTTCTAAAGTGTGCCTAAGGGCAAATGGATAGAACTTTTAAAGTTTTTTTTTTTCATTTCGCTCCGAGGTATTTTCAATAAATAGTGAAAAATAATAAACAGGTCCGATCTTTTGATAATTTTTTGAGGATTAGATTTTAGTGTCGTAATTTAGACTGCGGATATAGTTGGACTATGGAGACGGTAACAAAGCGTACCTATAATTCCACGGGAAATTAAGCATCTGCACTTAGGGATCTACGGATCCAGATAGATGGCCCGTATTAGATTGGGAATATTATGATCCATTCCGCGTTACAAGACGTTTTATTTCGACCGCGGGTACCGATATTGCAGGCTAAGCCAGACGAACGGCGGTAACCTATCTAGAGCTTATATTCCCCGGAAAAGGAACCTCTTCCACATTGTACTCTATCTCTCTAACTCTCTATTCGTAACAAACCAATTTAACCAATTCCCCTTTCTCTTTAATAAATTCAAAAAGACAGTATTTATCAAGAGATTTATCAAAATATCTATCAAGGAAATTTATTATACCATTTTGACAATCTATTTCAATTTCAACATAAATATTTGAGTTAGAATATTTATTAGACTATTGATAATTAAAATAAAAAAATCATAGAATATACGAGCTTTTATTTCAAGTTATTAAACATTAAATGAACTTCAGAATCAAATTATATATAGAACAAAACGGCAAGAAGCTGACATACAATGGTTCACGAAATTAAAAAAAAGTCGCTAGCCTGCGATGCAGACGGTGATATAATCCCGTTTACTGTTTTTAAATAAACAAATAGAGCCTTTGATGAACACCATTTTATGGACTTGGCGTGATAAACGCCAAAGTTTTCTTTGAAAATTTTCAATTTTAACAACACCATGAAAAATAATGTTTGTAGAGTAGAGAAACTAAAATAGTTATTCACTGAGTCAAACAGCGTTTGACAAAAGGAAACTTTATCAACATTTCCATATAAAAATGTGTAGATTGAAAGATATTTTATTTTATTATTTTTCAACTTGAGCTTTTTGACAAAGCTGTTGAAACCAATTTATGCACTCAATTTTTTTTTGTTCTGTATTATTTGTGATCCATTTGTGAAAAAATTGCATAAGGCTCTTTAATAAAAATAGACTTTTTTGATCTGAGGTTATCGTTTTTATTATTCTTGAAGTCATACTAGCAAGAAAAGTAAAGAAGAAAGGAAAAATGAAAGAAATCCTCTCGACCTACATGGATCCCTATCCGCCTCAAGATATCTTCGCGAGAGTTCCTTTAATTACGTACGATCCATCGGCGTTTCCCGGTGGGATTTAAGTAATTAAGTCCGACTTAACGAAGAAAAGACGTTAGCGACAGAAATGAGAATCTTACGATAAAGAGAGAGAAAAAGAAGAAAATAAGAGTCAGAGAAGGAGGGAGTGAGAGAGAGAGAGAGAGAGAGAGAGAGAGAGAGAGAGAGAGAGAGAGAGAGGAGACAATAAAGAGGGACGAAATCGAGGAGAGCTGCAGCTCCAAGTGGTTCGATATCAAAATAATTGCTACGTCAAATGACCGGTCTAACGGCTGACGAAGGAGACTTGAGTCTCCTGTTGATGTGTTTGAATCTTTTGCTCCTTTTCCATCTTTCCTTACAATCATCACAAACGTTTCGTCAGTGCTAATGAGGAACTCCATGGAATTTAAGATTTAATAATAATTTAACTATACGAAAAAGTAAGTGGCACAAATTGTGACGAGAACCCTTAAGGGAGGGCATAATGAAGGAAAAATAAATAAATAACGAAATCTTCAAGTGTCCTTTATATAAGTGGATTAAAGTAATTTCTTATTGGCGATCCTTCAGGAAAACAATTTTAGAAATAAGACAATATGTACTTAAATAAATAGAGAGAATAATTAATTACATTTAAAAAAATACAGTTTTACTAATTGTAAATTGAAAAAACATTATTTTATATCTACTTCGGTATCAAGATTTAAAATAAAATAAAATCTTACAATTTTTTTCATTTATTTAGCAACTGAAAATATTTTATTGACTGTTTTCTTTCTTTATTTTTATTTAATCAAAAAGAAAATTTGTTTCAATTCGAGTGATATTAAACATTGACATTTTCACATTTTGAAGAATGTGCGAATAGTTCGGAATATTCTGAATTCTATAGAATATATAGAATATTTCGAAATAAAATAATAGAAAAAGCCGTTCCATGTTGAAAATAATTCAAACAAGCGATGCAAAACTAAATAAAATATTGAATTTTTCTATGCGCATGTAAAACATTTTATAGATTCAGAGGAATTTAATACCCCTATAAATATTTGCCTTTCCAAAAATTCAAAATTACATATAAAAAATTTTTCATTCATACCTGTGAAGTAAGCTTATAATATTTCAATCCTCTTTTCCAGACCACTTTTTCCAACTCTCTTTTCCAAGTACCTTTATTATTTTTATTATTTTGATGGATTTTTGCTGAAAAATACATAATGTGATTAAATTTTGCATATAGCTTTGGCCCGCGAGGCGTTATTTGATGTACCGCGAGAATCTCGTATAAGTAAAGTCACTCTTGATTCGCGTAAAAAGCCTCAGGATAACGAAATACCACTATTTGAGAGTTTCAGCCTGAATATTTGGAATCCTTGGCTTCGACCTTCGTGCAGGGAATGCGAATCTGGCACGGGTGATGAAATTCGAATGGTTAAAAAACAAAAAAAAAAAGAAAGTTGCAAGCAGAGCAAGAGAATACTAGCGAACGAAATATAGTATGCAAATAATGCATATATATACACCATGAAAGAGTCATGAATGCTTTCTTCTGTTTGCTTCGGAAAGACAAAACCGGACGTGTATTACATAAAACTCTGTCGTGCTAAAAAACTCTTTGTATCCGAAAATATTTCGAATAAGGACTAGAGGTATGCATCCGTTTGATCGAATCGTCAGTGTAAATTGATACCTTTTTGGTCACGTTAACAACTCCGAATTTTTCGAAATTGAGTTTAATTCTAGAAGAAATGTAAGAATGTAAGAATGTAAAAATGTAAGAATGTAAGAGTTCTCGAAATCGAAGTTACACAATTGGCTTTGAAAATTCGACCCGAGATTGACATTATTTCACATGGATTTAATTTCAAAACCAACTGTGTAATTTTTATCTCGAGAAATCTTTCATCCACAGAGAACGTAAAAGTTTCAATTTCTTCTAAAATTAAACTCATCAATTTCGAAAAATTCAATGTTCTAAACGTAGCCAAAAAGGTACCAATTTCCACTGATTAATTTAACGTACTCACACTCCTAATAAGGAATTTTTTCTATTATGTTAAATACAGCAGTATCAACCCTTTTCCCTGTGATGAAAGATCTCATAATATTAATAATACACAAGGTGGGTCGCTCAACTAAATTAATTAATTCCTCCTGCTAATTGAGTAATGCAAATTGAGTGCATTATAATTCCCTTGTATAGTGCTCCACCATCTAAATTGTAAACCATCTTTGTTAAAATGGTTATCCACCCCTTACAGTATAATTGCCTTAGACAAATGCAATTGATTCGAAACAAATTGTTAAATCCCCACGTAAATTTCGCTCGCGTAGTTTGTACGTATTGACGCCCGTGGCAAATTATTTTGCTATTTTGCGACGACCTTTCGAACCCGCGATTGTAATTGATCTTTGCTAACAATCGTGGATTCGTAGTCCCGTTACTTTGAATGGTACATGATTGGGTGGGCAACGAAGCGAGCAACGGTAGCGGGAAGAAAAAAGTAAAAGAGAACAAAAGAGAGAGAGAGAGAGAGAGAGAGAGAGAGGGGGGGATAAAGAAAGAGAGAGACAGAGTGAGAGATGCGACATTGTGGACCAAATGGGGGGTTAAAAGGGGTGAGAAAGGGGGAAAACGGAGGACAGGGTGCACCGCGAGTTGGCGGGGGTAGGTGACGGACTGGTGCAGAAAATACAGAGGGTAGGAAATCCCCGTTGCGTCAGGGTTACCCAGGTAACGCGGTACCATGGAAACCGGGCGGCCCGACGACCCAGCCCGACTACGATCTCCCATCAACAAGCCGTTTCACATTCCACCCTGATAGGACTAACGGGCGATGTCGATTTTTGGCATATCACACGTGGCACACGCGCGACTTTTCCTTCTACCACGTGACAAGCGACAGCTCCTCGTGTTTCTGCTCAAAAGCTAGGCTTTTCTTTATAATACATATACATGAAGGTGGTCTTGGAAAATGGCAAAAAATGGGTAAAGCAATCACAAAGAATATTTTGTATACTTTTTCATGATGATTACTTGAATAATTAAAGTCTCTGAAAACGTTGAAAATGGGGTGACATTTTTCTGCGGATTGGAATGTTCAGAGGTGATGCTATAAAGGCAACAATGAACAGTTTAAAGGATTTCATGGAATTTTCAAGAGATTGTAGGGAGATTATAAGTGAAGTCATTTTAAAAAAATTTCAAAGAATTTTAAATAATTAGAAAACATTTTCAAGGGTTTTTAAATATTTCAAGGATTTAACGGGATTCAATTTCTTATTATAATTTTTCCTAAAACATAAAATTAAATTATTAAAATATTTCACTCTGTCTTATATAAATTAAAGAATAAAATTAAATAGTCACGTAAATTAAGATTAAAGTTAAATTTGAATTTAAATTTCACTCCAAATAAAAAATATGATCAGTCACATACACGTCACGTTGAACTAAAAACTTAATTCTTCTTATTCCAAGGGAAAAAGTACAAGTGATTGGCGTCGGAGTAATAAGAAAGTAAGTGGAGCAAATGGTTGTGCCACGAGGGTGGAAAGAATCGTTTGGTCCATTTATACTAAAGTCTTTTTTAATGGATTATCGAAGGATTTTAATGCACTTGGATATATTGTACTACAAATACAGTCCGAATCTTTCCAGATCCCCTTTTAAATCTCTCTCTCCCCCCCCCCATCTTTATAAGCTGTAAAAGACGATGCGAGCGACTGACGGGGGTGCAAAGGAGTTACACGCGACGAGGGTGGGATGAGAGTTCCGAAAAGAAAAGAACGATGGATAGATCATTTATTATCCCTCGGTGTCGGAAAGCTACAAGATGAAAAAAATGATAAAACCAACTAAAGTAATTCACTTTATTTTAAATAATAGTCTCTCTCGTAAAGTGGTTATATCTCTCTATTTTCACTCCATTTAAATCAGCTCTACGTTATTTAACTTATATTCAGAAAAAAGTTGAAATTTATGAGAATAAATAGTAAATACAGTGAATCCTACAATATATGTATATTTTGCTTTGTATTCGAGATCGAATTCAAAGCTAATTTTTTTAATTGGCGAATTATAAATTATAAATTGATTAAAAATCTATTATTCTCAGAAGCGATGGATCAATGTTGAAAAAGAAAATATACAGAGTGAAAGTAAAAAAAAAGTAATACTACGAAACTTAATGAGAGAAAGAGCGGTTTGAAATCCAGGGAAACAGATTTAGGTTGGTATCAGACTTGACTGAACGATATTTGATTTGTTTAACTTTTATCGAGCTCCATGCTTGTGATCGAAAGCCAGCTAGAGCTTTTCTGTTTATGAACACGGTCCTTCCATCAGCCGTCAGCGTCATATATCGCATAGAGCGCTTGGTGAAAATTGCATGATACTACCGTTGAAATTGTATTGCAATCAAAATCAAGTGCATCAATTAACTTTGATATATTTTTATCACTTTCTTAAAATAGAGCTAGATTTCAAGATTTTAATTTAGAAGCAACATAAAACCCAAAATAAGAGTGGAATTTAGGTGAGAGGAAAAAGTAGAGTACATATTTTTTCGATAAGGTTTTCAGTTTCCGAGTCTGCTAACGAAATGGGCGACAAAAATGACCTGCGAGTGGTATCTCGATATCGAAGGTCGGGACGAACACATTTGGCCGAAACACGTGTTCTGGATCGTTTTCTTATCTTTGGTTCTAGCATTGTATGCTAAAAGGGACGGTTCAGATGCTTTTGAAATTTTCACGGTTCAGTATCGGATTTCAGACTAGTCACCCTAAACCTATACAGTAATATAGACTTTCGCATTCGTTATTGCTTATACCGCAACGGAACGTCATTTCCTGCTTTCTCTTTTATTTTTACCAGAAAAGTCTCTTTGAATTTTTTAGCTTGAATGAGCTCAAACACCCTTTATTAAACACAAATTCAAAAATTAGGTATATACTCATTTTTCTGAAACTCAATTTTGAAATTCTCTACAATTCCAAATATTCTCTATAATTCTCTACAGAAAATGAGTAAAGTTAATTAACGAAACATGAAATTATGTTAAAATTTCCCAATATTTAAAACTCTCGGCAGTAAAATAATTTTAAAATACATTTTTTTATTGCTTCTTGTTACATGATTTACCTTTTTATTAATGTATTGATTAGCTGTTCATTTTTTCCTTACTCGGATTTTACAATTAGTGACGTTATCCGTCTGTTGGATTTTTAATACACTGAAATTCTAGAGTGAATGCTCGATATCTCTTCATTCCACACACGAGACTCTGTATATTGAGATATAGTCATGAATTGTTTGCAATTCTGTAGGATTAATTCGGCTAGCAGCTCGCGACAATATCGCATTTGAAAACGCTCGAGAAATTGAATATTGATACGATTTTTAAATTCGAAAATACATTCCTTTCAATTTGGCACACCACGAGTTCAATGGATACGTTTGTTCGGCTAATTTCGACCATATGCTGCCAACATGTTCACCCAAAACATTCCGCATGCACCACGTGTACGTGAAAACGTACCTTCCACAGGTATATTACGTGCCTAAACAGAAATCACGGCTGTATACATTATTTACAATCCACAACCCGAAAGTTACGGTAATTTTTTTAAAATGTATATAGGGACCCCTCACTTTCTAGAGTGGCATACATTTTATCATGGGAAACGAAATTTTGTATGTAAAATTTTGTTTAAAAAAAGGATTCATGTTTATTTTCTATTTCTTGAAATTATTTCAAGTCTTTTTCAAGAACGAAAATCCTCCACAAATTCGGTCCTAACGCAACATCCTTTATTTCCCTTTAGCTCGATCCTCTCCTCCTAAATCTGCCTTTAAAAAATAAACATCGAATGGCCTCCCTTTTCCACTTCACAAACCCTCTTTCCTGGAACTCGAAAACTCCCTAATCTAGCCTGCAGCGATTATGAAACTTTACTGCCATTGGAAGTACATATAATTTTTCTCTGAAAGTAACTAAATACTCAATTACTCCATTCATCAATGTCGATAAATGTCGATAACCGGAATTCAACATTATAGAAAGAATTCTGATGTGTGTTTCTATTATAGGATACATTTCTCGCACTGAACAACCTCGAGATTCAATTACGTAATTGCATATTCAGCTGAATCTTAGTTACACTGCATAGGAAATGCATGAGACGCCTATCTGAAAATTTTGTAGCTCATATTCGTTGGGGACTGTATATACGCGTAAATAGTTCTCGAAATCACGTTATCGATATATTCGATCGCTCGATACCTCACCCGAGTAACTCGATTTTGCCAGGGACGTAACTTAATTTAAAAACAATGTCATTTAGGCGACGGTGCAGGGTGCGTGAGGAGTCGAGTAAAAAAAATTGACGAAGCTTTTAGCCCGTGATAATATTGAATTAGCGGCGTTTTCGAGTGCGTTATATACAACCCTCTGTGTGTGGCCCTGTCATATCGTGCGAGCTTGGCGAAGAGCCCATCCAAGTGCTCAAAGAGCTTTTCCGAAAGCAGGGCCGTACTAAAGTCTTAATGAAAGATAAATCGTTAAAACTCGTTCTATTCAAACATTTTTATATTTTTTCAAAGATACTTTCTCACAATTTAAATCTCGCGCCTGAATCGAAATGCCCATCATTCTGTCTCGAAATTCAAATATATATTTTATTATTATAGAGAGTCTACACGTTGAGAACGATTATTAGATTTTTTACTAGGGAAAAAATGAACGATTGGTATTCAGCTATTCACAAAATTGATCCCTAAAGAATTCAAGATACATAACGCTGTAGAGTAAAAATGCAGTTTCTTTTTCCCGAGAGTCACAAGGAGTCATTTTAACGATAAAATGTTAACGTACAATGACCTCCTGACACTCTTGGGAGCAAATCGGGGTGCATTTTTAAATTCTCACCACTCTTTGTACACTTCATAGGCGTTGAAGGGACAGAGAGCGCTAAGGCGAACACCCGGTTTATTAGAAAAAATATATAAATTTAATTATCCCTTTTTATATTTTTAACGTTCTTTACTTTAGTTATAACTAAAGAAAATTAAATATCTTCGACTTAATCAAAATTCATGTGACTAGTCATTGTTGACTCAACACACATTTTTTCTTTTTCTAATGAAGCGAGCCTTGTCCAGTCCCTTATCCCTCCTTCAGAAACTATTTCTGTCTCTTTCCCTCTTGCGCTATAATGTCGCTGCTCCTGCGAGCTGCACTCAACGTCGAAGAACCCCTCCTGGTTCTTGTCATCTGTGACAGGCGCGACAGTAACGAAATCCAAAAGGTCCGTTCGAACCACGCCTTCTTTGTACTGGACATTAAAAAAAATAAACGTGTCAAAGTGTGCCCATTACCAATCAGGCAGATTAAGCAACACTAGTCGTTTTTTACGCGTTACGTGTCTGATGCCAAAAAGATATTTTAGATTTTAAATTGCATTTAAAACTTTTAGTTACATTATTTGAATTTTACACCGGGAAATAAATTCCCGGTGTAAAATTTATTCATGTTGTAAATATGTATTTATTAACTGTATTAAATTTAATAAGCACGCAACATAAAATACCTTTTCTCAAAGTTTATCTCTGGAATGTATTGCATTTGAAGTATCATGCGAGTATGTGTGGTAAAAATAACTACAAACTGAATAATGAAAAGGTAGAATGTATTTTCCCATTGTAGATAAAAGGATGGGCTAATGAAGCTGATATGAATAACAACTTCAATTAGCCTCAATTTAACAAATATCTACAATTTTTCATCTCGATCCAATTGTAATTCTATTTGAAATAGTGTATAACTATATATACGTTTGGGCGAAATGAATTCTAAGCCAATAATAATTTAAAAGAATGTAATTTCCTCTTCTAGATGAAAGGATGAGCTAAATTAACTGCCAGATTTCAGAGCGGGGACGACAAATCAGTTATTGAAAAATGTGCAGGTTGAGCGAAAAGCATGAAACCAATGGAAAATTTTCAGTATCGGACTAACCAGTAAAGGTAACATTGCAAATTCAACGATCGACTGGCGCGTTTCCGACGACAGTGCTATTCCATTGGCCTTTTCAAGTTATTTTCATATAAAGCGCAGGCCACAGCTTATTGACATTTTGATCGATATTCGAATCAGAAGCTGCGCAGCTGAGGGAAATTTTTGACCCTAGATTAGTTTTAGAGACACTTTACCTAAGAATGATATATTACGTACACACGAAAACAGACTTGGTCGACCATGAAGTAATGTAATGTAAATATTTACTATACTTCGCTGCACCACTTCATTACAATGAGTTATACTGCCTTTATAAAGTGGCAACAAATTTTTCTGAATATAAAATGTTAAATTAAATCTGGAAATCTAGGACAACAAAAATTGCGCAGTTAAGTTTTACGTATTAAAATTGGTATTCCTTTTTTAGTTTCAAACTAACTTGATGCTTTTGTTCAAAATGTAAAAATACAATTTCTTCATTCAAATATTACGTATTTTCGGTGCGAAATTTAAATATGAAATAAAAACAGTGATTGATAAAAGAAACAGGATAAAAAGTGACTTTGAACAAATATAGAATGGAAACACAACATATTAAAATTTTATAAAACAGAATACTATAATCCATCGACCTAATAAAAGTTAAAAAAGATAGAACAAAATAAACGGGAATTTAATTCAATTCTTTTTTATTTTATTTCTATTTATAAAGTTTTTTTTTTTCGTGGAAGTTAAAAATGGTGAATTTATTTCATTCTCAATAGTATAAATGTTAAATCTATCAACGTCACTTTTTTAGCAAACGAGGATGGTCAGAGATGATTTTTCAACTAAATAGATTTTACATGAAAGAAGATTTTTTCATTGTTTCTGATTGTTAAAAATGCGCGCCATGTAACGAGATGCAATGAAACATCAATACAATTAATTTGTCGAAGAACAATAACTCTCTGGAAATGTTTAAATTGGCGAGATCGGTCGAATCCAATTATAATTCGGTAACGAGATTACATACGTTGTTTTCAGCTCTTCGATCATATCATGCTTTCTCACTTTTCAGAATTGTATTTAGAATTATAATTGCATTTTGAAATCCTCTGTTATTATTTATGCACTTTTTTCCCCACTTTGACATTTTTACCATATTTCATGGGAATCTCAGCATAATTTTCCGCTCTTCATGCTGGTTTATTTTAGTCGCATTTTCCCATTTTTTCCGGGTCTCCCAATGTCCTTCTTATGAATTTAATATATTTTAGTGGAAGAGCCTAAGCAATTTTCGAGGGCTACTCCAAGGGCGGTTTCAATCAATATTTGAAGGCGTAGGACGTTCCAAAGACATTGTAGTCCCTCGATTCCACCAAATATGAATTTCGTAACCCCATTTATTAAATGAATCTTCGATTCATTTCAAATTTCGTCAGATGTAAAAAAATTTACCACTTTGCGATTGCGACGTGTCCTACTTTTTTCAAGGTATTTCAAACTAGTATCGAGATGTGATCGTAATATATAAATGAAAATTTGATTGGCAACAGCAAATTCACAAATGAGCTACGACCCAACTGCGAGCTCTCAAGAATTCTCATGTTGCAAGTTTCTAGACACTTTCTTAAACTAGGGCAGAAGCACACCTTCTCGAATTATACTTAAATCGTGTCAGAGAACTCTCTGTGATTGCACCGAGTATAAATTTCTTAGATCCTTCAAATGTAAATGTAATACGTGTCCCTCTGCAGCACTTTTTCTCGCAGAAAGCCTTAATATTTAAAAGTTCATATTGTCGCCTTATATTCGTCTTATTATTGTGATATGTAATTAATATCGCGGAAACAAAATATATACTTGTAAAATTTATATAAATATCTCAAATAATTTTTGAGGCGCCTTTTTTTTTAATGCTCCTTCAAATGTGAAGCGTTGTAAAATTTCGGCTTTTGAATTTCAGGCGCTTTTGAATTTGGAGTCTTTTGAAATTAGTACCTCTTTCATTTCATTTTATTTGAAAAACTTCTCACAAATTCACAGGGTAACTAGTTTTCTTTTAATCCTTTTAATCTTTAATCATATCTTATTTAATATTCCACTCCCTCCTTTTACGCAAGAGCCATTTCTGGACTCTATCTATCTCTATTCTAAAAAGATGATTGAGTCGAAGTCGAAATATTATAACGTCTATTCCGCACTCCTGATTCGTCGTGTAAGTATCGATTGTGATTTTCGAGAATCGATACTTGCCGAATCGTAAATTACACATGTGAATTTAATTTGAAATTTTGAATTTGCTTTCGTTAATAATCATTTTGTCACGAGTCTAAACTGGAAATACATTGAAAATCCTGTAATTTTTAAAGATTTTATGACAGATAATGGGATTTTAAATGTTATCATAAAATTTTAAAGAATTTCAAGAAGTTCCTGGGAATTTTTAGAATTTTTCACGACTTTGATCATATTTTAATCGGACTTCAAGGTACTTTTATGACTTTTAAAATATGTATCTGGGATTTAAATAAGGAATTTAAAACTTTGTAGGTAGTTTTCTTGAGGAATTTCAAAAGCATTTTATGATTTTTAAAAGATTTTTTAGAATTTACAAAGATTTTGAAGGTTTTCGTCAAATGTTAAGGGTTTTCAAGAAATTTTTCAATTTTTAAAAGATGTTGTGGAATTTTTATTGGTTTGATGGAGTTATATGAGATTTCTAATAATTTAGATAAAAGTATTTCGAGAGATTTTTCTGATTTTTAAAACATTTTGTGAAATTTTAAACGATTTCATGGAATTTGATAAAATTTCTAATGATTTTAAGGGATTCTAAATGTGAAGGAATTTCAAGAGATTTCTAGGCAGTTTTAGAGATTTTCACTAATTTTAACATGAATTTCAAGAGATTAATGATTTTGAAGGTTTTTATGTGCATTTTTAATGATTTTGAAGTAATTTGTACGAAATTCAAGAGATTTTTAGGATATTAAAACGATTTTGTAAAATTGTATGGGATTTTAGGATATTTCGTGAAATTTTAAAGAATTTTAAAAGCTTTGTAAGAGTTTTATGAGGTTTTAAGGAATTTGAAATATTATTCTGAAATTTTAAGGAATTTAATGAAATTTCTAATAATTTTATAGGATTTCATGGAATTTGATAAGATTTCTATGTAATATTTTTAAGGAATATAAAATTGTCATGGAATTTCAAAGGTTTCTAGGAATTTTTAGAGATTTTTACGAAGTTTATCATAGATTTTAAGAGATTAGTGAAATAAAATATAATAAATTATAGAATATTGTAAAAGAGTGGAAATCCGCGCTCGAAGCGCACGTTCGTTCTTGTGTAGATATATCTATAATGTGTTGTTTTTGTATAGTATTTCCGTGTATACGAGTACGGAATAAAATCGTATATAATATAAATTGTTAAAATACGAAAATTGAATAAATGAATGAATATAAGGTATATACGAAAGATATTATTTTATATTTACAGGAAGACGTCAATAATTTACTCCGGTCAAAACTTCTGAATGTTAGCTCTTTAACACAATCATAAAAGTTTTTGTTGAGATTTTTAGTCGATTCTTCTGGATTGTTAGACGAGAAGAATGCTTTTTGAATTGCATCGCACCTCATGGGATAAACTTAGCTCAGACTTTAGAGAAGCCGCCAAGGGTGTTAAAAATGTGTCAAAAGGGAGGAGAGGTGAAGGGTACCTGGTCGGGCGTGACATCGCACACTTCGGTGAAAAATTAAGCAGCTGAATGCAACGAGGGGTCAACCAAACCTCTACACTTTTAGAGTTTTACACTTCTATAGGGGTTGCGCGCTCTACCCGCAAAACCAACACATACCTGCACGTTCCACCGAACATAAATTTCCTCTGAACCGGCTCACACATTAATCATAGATTGGTTTGCCGCTCAAAATCACGATAGGTCTTTAAAGAGAAATAGAACCGGAAAATATAAATGTAACATTCAAAGGCACTCCAATTATTTAAAATATAAAGATAAAAATGTAAAAAGCTAAATTTATAATTGAACTTTTCCTAAAATCCATCAAAGCTTATAAATTACGGAATCATATACTTAGTAAATAAAATACGTTTCTGCGTCTTTTCAAATCGCAATAAATGTACTGAAAATGATGAAACGATTGATGCAACTAGTGGAAATAATGACGACGATTCTAAGTACCTAACGTTATAAAGAACATAAATCACCCCTAGTTTCTCGAAATCAATAAGAGTTCGAGTGAATAAAAGCTGTTTATATACTATTGAAGGAAATCTTTTTACACTCGAAGGAGAATTTGTCTCGGTGTGCCTTTTCTTTGAATCGAATGAAATTTTTTCTTTCTTTTTTTTCCTTCGATCTTTGGTCTACCTCTCCTCTCGCTTGAGCAGTTACAAATATGTCCCACCACTTGTATGTATCTTCGGTGATGTACGTTGGTATTGACACAAGTTAACCGTATAATAAAACACTCGTGCCTGAAGAGGGGGGTGGGGGGGACGAAAGAAAGCAACAGGATGCTTTTAGGCTTCAATGTGCGTATAAAATCATCGTTACAGATGATTCCCGTGGCAGAGAGCCCACTTTAAAATCACAGAAAAATGGGGCCCCGAGCCTAAATTCAAAACAAATTCCGAGACGCTCAGCGGGATGGCTCGAGGTGCACTCGAGTGGAAACACATGTTCCGCAGATGCACTTCTGCACAGATACGAAGCAGTAACGTTGAAAATCGGTCCCTTATTTCGCACGTGTATGTAGACAGGCCTCAATAGGCCCTAAAACTGCCTAAACGCCATATTAAAAACGGAAAGGCGGAAGTCGTTTTGAGGTCTTTAAACACGTTCAGCCAATGTATATATGTAATATACGTGAGACATCCGCCTTTATTTTTTCGAGAATTCTTAAGTTTTTTTGAAGTTGATTTTTTTATTGTTATAATTAAAATTGCGATGGAATTTAACTTTCTATAGAATCTATGTCAGCCAGAGTTTTATGTAGGCTATTGTATACACATAAATTACATATATTTTCAATTGAACAATCCACAATTGAATCTTTGTAAAACAACTTGGCGTTGAAAAGGTTTTATGAGCTGAAGAAAATATTAATTGCGTGACATTGTAAAGTTCCTATTGAAATGATGGCGAGAATAGAAACATTTTCATTCGCAATTTAAGCAATTGAAGCATCTCGAAATTGTCGTTATTCTATATAGTCAGTCTACCCTCAACAGTCCGCAGAAAATACACTTGCTATAAACTGAACATATGGACTGCGAGTTTCTGAAAGCCCAGCCATTCAAGAAATCTTTCGCACCTGCGAGCGTTTACATTGTGGGCGATTGTAGTTTAAATTACCGGTCATTGTAGCCCAAACCTTATGCCAGACACTTAACAGAGGCAATTACGTATAGCATTTCTATTCTGAGGCAGGGTAAACTTTTGTCCCTTCCCTGACCCTCGACCTGTTTCTAATGTTCTCAAACATATGTATGTTTCAAAATTTCCCCCTGTTTCGTCCATTTTCCGAATTTACCTTTCCAAATATTTCAATTTTGATGACCTCATTTCTAGAGTTTACAGTATTTATTTAAACTTATTCTAATTTCGGACAACGAGTGGTGACAGTTATCGTCAGAGTGGAGGGCTCTTTAGCAAACCTTGTGAAAGGAATTTAGTCATGCGAGAGACCGCGGTTTAGTTGCGATTGATTTGCTAATCGTTCAACCGTTGCAGCAAGAGCCTGGGGGTGAGTTTACATTCCCCGAAAGAGAAACTGCATCAAGAGGAAACATTTAGTCGAAGCAAATAAAAATTAGTTGCCCCTGAGCTAGATTCAATGCTTTTAGTCAGTTTTTATTGGCTTTTAATCCAGAGAGTGTGCTCCTGGTTTTCAGCTTCATATTATAAAAAGAGTTATCTGACTCTCTCTTCTATTTTTTTTTTTTATTAATCGTAATCAAACAATTTTTTCTCAATATTCCGTGTAGAAATATTTCAATAGTCCTGGACAGATCCAAATCATGTATGTTTCATTTCCGGTCTGGGTCAGGTTTGAAAACTTCTACATGAAATAATTTTTCTGAAATAAAATTCAAGATTTACTGATGAAAATTTTCTGTTTTCTGTTCCAGGTGAGTTCAACTTCGATAATCCTTAAGGAGTTTTGTGAGTATCACTGAATAATCTGTTTAGATTTTATATCGATAAGAAAGATTTTTTCTACCAACTACCCTATGTTTTCTTTTGAAATTCATCGGTTTAAAAGGGAAGGAGTATCCCTTGGGTTTAACTGTATAGGGAACCGCACGTAATTCTAGCTTGTTGACTCGATACCTGTTGAGTGACAAGACAGAAATTGAGAAGTGAGAATGAACCTCTGAAATCTCTACCTCAGATTCTTTCCAGAGATTTTTTGACTTTGTAGGCATAGGAAAACAAATTTGAAGATTTGTTAATTTTAGAAATTTACTGTGGGTCAAACAAAAAAAAAAAATATCATATATGGTCGAAGTTGTATCGATTCCAGTTACCAGAGTTTGAGGTCAATCGACGAATCGGAGTCAAATGGGGTCGAGGGAAATCGAAATTCGATTCTGGGAGAATGGCGTACTTTGAAATGGACAAGAAAGCATCCGCAAGTTGCAATTTGTTATACGGTTGGTGAACCTGAAGAAGCTGTGAAACACGAATCTTCTGAAGCCTTTGGCGAAGAAGTCGCAAAGTTAGGGTTTAGTTTCATTAAAACTGAAGAGAAGTTGGACAAAACTGAACTCGTTACTTCCAAGGGAATGAAAATGAAAACGGCGGAATAGTCAAAGATTTGAGCGCGTTTATACCTGAGGACAAGATTTGTATGGCGTTGAAATACATACATATGTTTTTTTGTTTTTTTTTCTAGAGAAAGTAAGAAGATAGAATCTTTAAAAGTCTGTAACTCTTGACCTAATTGACATATTTGAGTTTTCCAAAGTTTTGAGTACTTCCAAATTCCATTTATTATACTGTTTATCAATTGATTTTAGTTATAGATTCATCTGTTTTAAAATAAAATATTGTAAGCGTGTATTTTCGAGGTGTAAAATGGAGTAAACAAGCTCAAATGAAGGATGACATGAAGCATCGTTTGAGGGTTTCAATTCTAAGGAGATGGAAAAAGAGGGAAAGAGAGAGTATATAAGAAGAAGCAGAAGATAGGGAAGGCAGACCACTCCTATGGTCTCAATACGAGAAGCCTGCGATAACCTCGGGACTGGTAATTGAACGCAAGTGGTCGAAAGTACTTCTTGGCTGCCGGAAGTGCCTCTTCTAACCTGCCAGTTTTCATGGCCACTCCTGCTCACCCCCGTTCTTTTCGTACTTCCATCCTTTCTGCTCTGATGACTTTCATACGTCCTTCTTTTCTTCGTCTCTCTCTTCTTCTTTTCAAATTTGTATTTCCTTATTCTCCGTCATTGCCGCTGCTTCTGCTGGTTTTTTATGCCGCGTGAAGCAAAGATTTGCAGAGTTTATGATTAATCCGAAAGAGATTAATTAAACTCGTCCAACCATTTCCGCGCCGACTCGACGTTGAACTGCTAAAAGAAAGGGGTGGTGGGTGTAGTGAAGGCAAGTCTATACACCAGGGGATCGGAAACTACCGGCTGACCCGACTTGATCGTAAAAAGTAATGGAAGGATAAAAATGTAAATGATCGCCGGATATCCAACCGTGCTTCCTGACCTCCGGCGTGAACCCCTTATACCTTTTATAGGTTCCGCGCCTCCCAAGGGATGAGTGATTTCAGAATCGTCATTCGATCTGTCAAGAGTCGACGAGATGAGGCGTAACATTATCGATCGGCCGAGGGAAATGGCGCTCTTTAGGACGACAGTATCGCAAAAAAGGTTCAAAAAAATTCACGAGATCTTTGTCAAAGTCAGGGATCGTGAAAGATTCACGCTTGGTCTCTTCGGGGGGCCAATATTGATACCTTATATAAATGGGTTCTCGTATTCAAAACAAGTAAAATGTGTAGAAGAAAGAAGACAATTTCAGACACAATTGCTTCACTGTTGCGCTAGCATTTTGTTTACATTTTGCTTACATTTTTCTTATATTTTGTGACCTTGATAACATGCCAAATTTCCAGCTATCCGAGAACGTTACTGGGCCATCTTTGGTCAAGTTTCAGAATTGCCTAACAATAATTGCACGTATGTTGAAGCATAATTGCCTTTTCGTTTGGGATGCAAAGCGCCACGCCGAGTGCAGAAATTAGACGCTCAGAACTGACACTCGGAGAAGTAATTTTGACCGGTCCGAATCACAGAACGAGGAGGAACCACGATAGGAGGAGTAGAAGCGCAGCAATCACCGGGGCGTGGGTTCGTCGACGACCGGTTTGGTCTGTCATTCATTCAAATTAATGTTCCGAATGTTTCAGCCGTCTTCCACTACCCGAGACCCCCTGGTGAATGTAACCATGTCGCGAATGTATATGTAAAACTCGAGAAGACTTGAAAATATGAGTACGAGTTTTCAAACTGCTTTTATCAACATTAATTCGATCAAGCATCAATGAATAACATTTTATTGATCTTTAAAAAAGAGTAATTGCATTTTAAAGCAAAAGGTTCAAAAAGAAAAAAAGAGAAAAATAACCGACTCTCGGACGAGATCACGAACGTTAAGAATTTTTAGGTGTAGCTACTTTTTACTTAGTCGAAGTGAACTAAGGAAATAGAATGCAACTATTCAGTTATCCAGATTTATATAGAAATGTCAATTTCTCCTTGTGACCCTGTTCGATTACAATATTCGAAATGATCCGCTTAATTGCTTTATTCCATCGCTGAATGACGAAACTTTTATTGAGGACAGAGTACAACCTTCAGAATCTGAATGGTTCAAATTGTAATATTGAATTGGTCCCAAGAGATCGACTCGAGCTTTTTTCGATAAGCCACTCCAGGTGGAATTTTTTATTTTTTTCTAGTCATGGTATTATGGAAGACGAATTCTTGTCGACCACCTAGTTCATCCTAGAGACTCCTTTTTACATATTTATTTATTAATTCAAACACGACTCTAACCTGGTGTATCTAACCAGATGACTCGTAAAAAATAGGCACGTTTAGGCTTTTTGAGAGTGACATGAGACTTTGAAATTCTGAAAGATCATTCAACCAACAACATCGACATAAATGGGTGAACATGAAAATATTATTTTCATGTTGCAGTTTCAAGGATCATAGTCCATCCCCTCTTCCCAATAATTGTGAGAAAATCAATAAATTTTGAATTCGAACCTGTTTTCAAAATAATTTCAACTTGTTTTTCAAGAATTAGCTCAAAAAGAAATCTAGAAGACAGAAATTTGATAGCTAATGCAGGATTTCAACTTTTTAAAATGACAAATTTGACACTAGGTGTCTATAAATGTGTCTATTTTCCTCTCCTGAGGGTTGAACTACAAAAAGTAAATTATTGTTGGGACAATCAAATTAATGTGGCCCAAAATCAAACAGTCTATGAAATTCTTTTCTCCTTTGATGCCTTGATACATTGAAGTGTGCGTCTCGCAAAGAACAGATGTTAGGGACACATGAGTGGCGTTGAATCATAGATTCCAAGATTACAGGGTTGCTGAGCAAGGGAAAATAATAGCAGAAAAGCGAAAAGAATAAAGAACCCTGCGATAAAATGTAGTCTGGTATAGGACTCTGTCGCTGATGAATCGACTTTGTAATTTCGTTAGCTCGTTTTATCGCCGAATATAAAGCACTGGGGATGAGACCATCGAAGAAACTTCATTGCCAGTTCTGATTCCCGTTTTGACTGAAGCTTCACTCAGTCTCTGCATTTCATGATTAAAATTGAAGCCTTTTGACATCTCGACTGAAATTTTCTTCTAAGAAAAAACTCAAAAAGTATCGTTTTACGAAAAACGACGGATAAAAGTATAACTTAATTAAATTGTAAATCACTTTGACATTTTCTTAAAGTTATAATTTAATTTAAATTGCTTGCAAAAGCTTCTTTTAATGAGAACGCGCTTGCATAACTTCCGATTTTTATACAATATATATATAGATTCAATTTACATTTTCTTGATATAAAAAATTGTCGAGAAAATCGAAGGAAAAATCTTTTCAATGGAATTTCCGTGCTGCAAATTGTTTTTCAGTGCCTTTCTTTGCGAGTTTTGTCCAAGAGCCTCTGTTTTCAAATGTTTTCTCTGCTCACTACTCAGAGCAGTATCGATCTTTCTTGGCTGTTTACAAATACATTCGGTCTAATGTACGATTCGCGTGTCATCCGCGGAAAGCTACAAATCACTCATCCGGTTCTTTTCGCGTTCTCCAACGAGTGGTCAGAATTTTGTTACTGTTATGCGGTTTAGAGTTAAGGCAGTAAAAATGTTTTTACGAACCGCCATGCGTGAAAATCCAGGGTAATAAACGCGACATCAGCGCATAAAGAATTTCATTTGCGGCCGGGCAAAGTGGGTCATTATGAAAACTCAAATGAATTTTATTTGCGCGAATGTAGAACCTGAGCTTGACGGGAAGATCTATTTACCCAGTGCTACAAATCTTCATGTTCCTTTCAAAGATAAATTTTCCTCCTGAAATAAATAAATATAAATTTCAAGACCTATTGTATACATATGTAACTCTTCTATCTGGGTTGTACTAGTCTCAAAAAGCTGAAAGATGAATGAAAATTTTCATATAGTCATTGAGCATTGTTAAACCTGTCATAGAATTTGTTTCGGTACAAACCCAAGTCATTATTCATGCGATCGTGTAATGATATTCCAACAACACCAGAGCGAGGACATAAAATAAAACTGACAAATGACTTTTTCCCTTTTAAATCAGATTCACGAGGGCGTCTGCATAAATACATTTAGATGAAGGCCATAGTCCAAAGGACAGGTTTCAAGTTTGTCTGCTGAGTGAACTCAAAACTTAGATCCAGAATCGAAGCAAAATCAGGAGCGACAGTCCTTGTAAACTCATTGTCGTGACTCAGATTCCGCGGCGATAATCGGATACTCGCGTGCTTTCATAATTTGATATGTATGAGCGCATGCATTTTATGGGAGGGTGAAACTAGAGAAGATACAAGGGCCGATGTGTGTCTGAACAAGCAGCGCGGCTCGACCTTATTATTTGATCTTGTATGCATGAAAAGCTGAGTACCATATGTCTAGTTGCGGAAAAGCGAAACGCACACTAACAGATCGATGCTCAACATACTTTCTGATGAGGGTGAGTCCCATAGGTATTTGAAACAAGAGATAATGCGCGTGTATGTGATGCAGGCGATAGGGAACCCGGAACAAGGTGATGTTAACAAAGTTGTTACGTCAACATGCCCCCTCGAATCGAATCGAACACACTATATACATGTATACTCTAGTCCCAATCCATCATGCTAACTAGAGGGGTTAATGTCTCGTTAGCACACCTTCTAGCAGATATATATCTAACCACTTTAAGTTGTAGAATTAAAAAATTGCATTGAAAAACTGTAAACTGCTCAATTGTCTCAAGAGATATTTCATGATGGACATTTCAAATCATACACTGAGAAAAATGTCTGATACGGACAACAAAACATTTACCAGACATTTTTCTCAGTGTAAAGGGATCAATCATGAACCGCCTCTCTGTTTTTTAGTGTTAAATTGAAAGGAGGAAATAGTCATCTAGGAGAAAAATGAAAACCACCCTCTCTCACCAGAGAAGAGAAAATTGTAGGTCGGTTCGCGGACTATAGTAAATTTTCAAGAAGAATAGCATTCATCGGTAAAGAGTCCCCAGCAGAGACCAGAATTATAAGTCATTTCTCGTTGAGGACATTGCAAATAGCCTTTCGGTAAATCGGAGCATTGTGCGGGAAGCAAATCGAGCGGTCTGCATCTAAGCTGGATGTGACGGGTTACGTCTCTCTTCCTCGGAGTCGCCATAATACCCTCGCGCTGGCACAGTAAAGCACCAATTCGCCTTGCGCTGCCATCATCTTTACTTCTTTGTCGAACCCCTGTACCAAAAGCGTACAATGAGTGCGGCGTTATCATAAATAAAGACCGGCTAAATTAGATTTCCAAATCAAGATGGCGCCCGCATTGTCTACGGCCGAGCTTGAATTAATTGGATTTCAGAACCAACTTCGCCAGGACTCACACCACCACTGCGCGTATACAGGAATCCTGTCGCTGGAAGCTTCATAGCGGTCTGTGGCTTCTGCCTCCGCATTGCTGATGCTGATTATCCTGCGTTTTCTATGAGCTTCTATTCGACTCGGGTCACTCGCTCTCGCGTCACTTGTCTTCAAGTTCAGGGTTTTCAGGGCTTCCACCGGGCAGATTGAAGATTCAAAGGTTATTAAAGGATCAACTGGTCGGGTCGATGTAAAGATAAACAAACGCTCAGTAATGAACGCGCCATCTTTCTCTTATTGTCACAATCTGTGTATTCTGTAATTCCGCACTACCCCTTGGGAGGGATATTCAATCCAGAATCCTGACACTCGGTGCAAAACCATCACGGGGACTTTTGTCCGATTCCAAAGAATTAATCCGTCTGTTTACATAGGTAAGGGGCACTCTCAATCCTCTGCCACTCGCACTGACATATCCTAAATTTTAGAAGACACACAAACCAAAATAAGGCTTTTGTCATATTTTATAGGAGATTCAAAACAAAAAAATGCTTTTGATTTAAAAAGCTGCGGTTTTATTGGCGCGAATATTATTTTTCATTACAAAAATTGAAATTCCTGACAAATTGAAATTGCATAGAGAAAGGATACAGAACGTGATATATTTATATAGGATCACAGAACTTTTTTACAGATTGGACACAAACGATTAACTCGCGACAGTGGATATGAAAACTCATTTCCATTTTCTGCGCATCGGATTAAATCAATATCAAATATCATAATACCACTTTCTGCAAAAAAATTTCTCTGATGTCTACCAGCACGTGCAGTTTCAGAGTACAGGATATGTCGAGAGCCGTACGGATCAGCTTGTATATTTATTTTTCGGGAGATCCGGATTTGTCAAAAAAATCCGCAATCTAGTCTTCCAGGATTTTCTAGAGATGCTTTTCCCATCGATCTGCGTAAAACTCACGAGTCTCTCGATCCGCTAGAAATTTTCCCTCAATTTTCAAATTAAAATTCCAAGTTCAAAATTCCAAGTTTTGACATGAAAGTACCAGAAGTTTAAGTTTTTTAGGCAAAGTTATTAGCTTTGAGAAAGACGTTCATCTAAGATCAGAGAAGAGTGAGCGCATTCGTTCTTGGGGTAAGTTTGAAGTGAAAAAGGGATCGCAAAATTCCCTGGTGGCATCGCGTATTACCTCTGAAGTTTTCATAACTTGGGTGATCTCCTTTTGCGAAGATGTTCGGTCTCTTATAAAGAAAGCGACTGGTGAGAGATCGCAATCAATGTCACCAGCAAAGATAGGATGCTACTCGCTAAAGGCTTGAAAAGCCGCGAAAACGTCACGAATTACGTGAAGCTCCTCACCTTGGCAGATAACTGGAATGATGAGGAGGCCAGAGACGTAAGATAAGAAAAGAAGGAAAATAGAGATGAAGGAAGACAGAGAGAGAGAGAGAGAGAGAGAGAGAGAGAGAGAGAGAGAGAGAGAAGGTTGGTAGTGCTTTGTGCTAATCTTAATACCGCGGGAAGGCAGAGCTGTGCTGACTAGGGGTGGAGATGAGAGGAGTGAAGCCACTCTGAACCACTCGGCAACCTCCGTCTTACCCCCTACAACCTCTTTCTGTCTGAACTGTGGCAGTGCATGCGGGACCCCGACCACCTTACCAACGTCTCTCCGTGGTTTGATCTTTTGAGGTCCTCAATTCCTCGTACTGCTTTTAGCGTTCTCCATTACGTCTTCCTCTAGAAGCTTTGACCGAGAATGCTATTTTACTATTCACAAAGATAATGAGTCTAAATCTTTACATGCTAATTCTTATTTAGATAATTCTTATTTATAGCAGATATTAGCTTTGTTTTGCAGCAAACTTACGGAAATTTATGACTCACGATACAAATTGAAAACACTGAGTGTTTAAGGATATTTAATACATGTTGATAATGGACAATATCAAAGATGATTTTGTTCGACGAAGTAGCTCCTAAATGACAAAGGAACACGTCATCGTTGGGAAAAGGGAGGCTCAGAATCGAGGATAATGTCGAGAACGTGAGATCGTATACCCCGTGAGGTAAATACGGGATTTTTCGTAAGGACCTGCACAAAGAAGAAAAGGATCGCTAAGCGAGCGGGTCTCATCAAGAGGATTATAACTCCCCTGTGGTGGTGGAGTGATCCCTCAACCCCTTCGCTATCGTTGAGTGTCAGATCCCCGCCCCTTAGGATTAAGGCTTCAAGATTCGCGAGTCACTCGCAAAAATTACTACGCACCGTCAATCCCCTGAGAACCTTCCCTCATGGGGCGAATTCGTTCCGATCAAAATAACATTCTTTCCATCGTTCAATTTTCCAAATCCGCTCTCATAACAGAGGAGAAATTAGTGCTTTTATTTCGATAATGAAATATTTGCCAACCTCTCAGAAATCGTGAGATGTTTATGTCACTTTCATCATTAAGGATCGCAATTTATTAATCAAAGATTTTTTCTTTCTAAAGCTAAAGTTTCTCGAAAAATTAATCGGAAACAAGGAAATTGGAGAGGCGACAGAAAAAAGGCGTAGCATATTCGTAATGTTATGAATGCACTCGACATTTCTATATGAACAGACGGGCAGTAGAATGTCAATCTCCGCATGCTGCTTGGAAATTGTTTATTTTGCAAACAAACCGACCCTTTCCAGCCTCATGTCAGAACCGTCATCCGTTTCGGTTCGATCCAGTTAGTAGACTCGTCTAGTGCGGTCTGGCTATACAGAGAAAGGGAGAAAACCGGACCAATCAACGCATAGCTTGTCTAGCACGTGCCGATGACAGTTCTCCTACCCCCCACCCCCTCACTCTCACACTTCTGCATTCGACAAATTCATCTCTCTTTTCAGTTTGCACTTACGATTAGAATTCAAGCTAATCCAATAGCAATAATGATTTCAACTATCCCTTTGGGCGTGAAGCTTCAATCATAACACATAAGAGCACGTTAATAAAATATTTGATTTATTAATTCATAAGCATACAATGCACACATATAAAGCATACATATAAACCATATAAAACGATAATCTAATAAAATAATCTCTAAATGGAGATGAAATCGACCCTGCTTAGAAATACTCTCATTTCCGTAGAGGAAATGCTTGGTCACCGGAAATGTGTCGTGAAGTGACAAACATTTTTACCGGTGGAAATGTTAGTCCAGAAAACTCTCCGAGGTTTGCACACGAAACAGCATGCTCCCCTTGGAACCACGAAATCACGTTTCCCGTCGTAACTTTTGCACTTTCGAAGTTGTTTTTCTCTTTCACGACGCAAGAGGAAAGAGTCCAACCGGAAAGAACCATTCGTGATAAATCTTGTACGCGATAGGTTGACGATTTACTTACTACCGCAGGATTGACCAAAAAGAAGACACGTGCTTGATCGCTTCCTCTTGAATTATCCGTCGCTAATTCTTCTCATTTCTGAAAGTTCCCGATTGACTAAAGTCTTTCGTGCCCTGCATACCAAATTAATCTCCACCGAAGCTTTTCTGCAGTTTAGCTCCCCCAAAACTTCCTCCTAATCAAGAAAATAGGAAACAATTTGTTACACTATAGACCTAGCGTGTATGATCACCTCTTATTCTTCCCTTAAAGAACAAGGTCAGGGTGGCCACTTGCCAGAGAAGTCAGAGAAATGTCAGGGAAAATAAAAATTAAACTTTTATTGTCATTTTTGTCGGTGTGGATCAGGTGCCTGAAATAGGTAGCTTTATGTTAGACTCTAATTATTCCAGAGTTTAAGCATGAAATGATATGTGAATGAGTGGCTGCATCTGGATGTAACTATTTGTTTGAATTAAGCCACCCTTTCCTTTATACGAGGAAAGTCAAACAACTTCGTAGAAGGAACAAGTATCGCGCCTATTTAGATCTCTATCCGTTTCTGTTTACGCTCTCTCGTGCACTCTGTCAAGTTCCTTGGTCCTGACTTCCTCTTCCTCTTTCTACAGGCGGCTTCCATCGGAGTCAAGTGTTATATCGTAATCCGTAATGTCTTCCATCCCTAGACCACCGTCTGCACTACATCTGGCGTGCTGAGTCGAGTGGAGTTCTCCACAATTTCCCATAGTTGGACTTCCCACTACCACCGCTCCCATTCTTCTCCTACGTTTTCCGCTTTCCTCCTGCGTATCTCTTTTTACTCTTCCTGCTGACAGATCCGACGGATGTCGGCAGGATAATAAAGTTAACGTGTAAATTTTCAAATCCGACGACTTTTCTCTCCTTCTCAAACCCAATACGTCTACATTAAATTTATTAATCGTATTAATGCGTAGTTGACGATTTTCTAGAGACCGAATCCAAATCCGAATTCGTCATCGATAATATGTTTCTTCTTTTTCAAAATAATAAAATCATATCAGGGTGGCCGAATGTTGACTACATATCAGGGAAGTCAGGAAAATATTAGAGAAGTAAGAGTAGTTGTCGGGGAAAATAGAAATTGATATTTATATTAACTATGTTAATTTTTTCATACTGCATGCAATATATTTTATAGTTTATTTAACAGATTTTAGAAACATTCCAAGGATTTCGAGGGATTATAAATAATTTTCCAGCATTCTTTGAAATTCTTTGGATTTCTAATGATTTCAAGAGACTATAAAAACTAAGAAAACTTGATAATTTAAAAAATTTTAAGAATTAAAGTTTGTTTTGCCTTGGAGCAGCAGGTTCTCCCAAAGAGATTTATAAAGCTTGATCAACTTCTTATTGAAATAAGATATTTATTGAAAAAACATCTGGCATTTTCTCGACCAGGATGATGTATAGTAGGACATATTTTCAGTCTCTTATACGAGAAATTAAAAAGAATCTGCGTTTTTAATCCTGAGGATCCCGGCCTTTTAAACCCAAATACCAGATGGACTCCACGATATCTGGCGAATGGGCGTTTTCTGGGCGGACTCAATAATCCCATAACTTTCACCTCCATGCTCGGTATTCAAAAAATGTTCTCCAATTTTATAATTTCATAATGTTCTAATTTTTTAATGAAACGCTTTAGTGTAATTCATCTCTGACGCTGGATACATATATACCGAAAATTGGGAATGAACCAACACGGCGGAATAGATTGGTACAAAGCTTCAATTTTGATAGTGCGCTTTGCTGTGGTTTACCATTAAAACCCATTGCTATAATAGGAATTTACAATAGGAATTTTTTGGAATATTTCATTTTCCAGGACGAATAAATGATTCAAGAAGTGAGAAAACGTCACACGTTGAAGCGAGCGAAATTTAGCAAAGTAGACGAGACACGAAAGATAAGCATCTCTTAAGCGCAAGGTACACACATGCAGAAGGTAACGAATGCGCAGGGTTTATACACTTATGCTCGGTCGATTTTTCTCCCAACTTGTATACGTTCATGTTCTTTGCTCTATTCGTCTCTTGCCGCAGAATATACACTCGTCTGCATACTTATTCAGAATTTGCAGCATGTTAATTTTGAATTCAACAATTATTGATAAATTCAAGATTCCATCTGGACATGGAATCAGGTTTGCAAACGAAATTGTTTGCCTGCAACCTCGGATGGCATTTTATTTCATACCGCTTTTTTTTGCTTATTAAAGCTACAGCCTCTAGCATATCCTTTATCCGTCTTTCTAATTACTGCAACCGAAGATGCAAGAGAACTCGGTGGCTGGTTATACAACCTGCAGCTATTTATATAAAGAAGGCACAGTTCACCGTCCGTTAAAAAGAAAGACTGGTGCTCGATAATTCAGCTTCTTGTTCGCTGCATGAGCTGAGCGAGTACTCCGTCAAAGAGGCAAACGAAGACGCTAATTACAGAGCCACTCTCCAGCTAGGTTAGAGTTTCAGTGTGGGGTGAAATACAGAGGGAAGAGGGCAGTTCGTGGACAGTTCCACCCGAGACCGAGCTTGACTTTGTCGGCAAAGCGGAGGTCCGCTTCGACAACCGGATGTTATCCATAAGCCAAACCCAGTTTCACTCCGTTGGTTCGTCATGTGGACATAGCCATGAGCTCGGCTTTAACTATCTCCCTCTCTCTTCACCTTACCAAGATCTCTAACAAAAAAAAAAGACAAACGTCATTCCTAGAAAGCGATTAGTGGCTAGGCCTGAAAGTGCCTCTTCGACTCACCAATATACTTATCGATCTACCACGAGATGTTTTATAAGTGGTCAAAAAATGATGGAAGCCTTGCTTCCTTTTTAACGAATCTATTTGTATATCTAGAACTCTGTCCTAATCTCCTCTATAACATGAGACTTTCTGAACTAACTATTTTTCAAGATTAACGAACTTGTTTGAGGAATATAGTTTCGATAAGATTTCTCCAATCAATCTTGGTTGGCTTGTTATATATTTCTAAAATGAATTATGAAAATTGAGATGTTGGTTCATCTAAGAGAAGATGATAAACAGGCTCTGAGCCAGCTTAAAGCAATTATATGCTAGAATTCGAATAAATCTTTCTCCCAATCATCGATAGACATTACTGCAATATTCAAGAGCAGTAGACTATTTGTTTGAGAATATAATTAGTATAGCCAGAAATGTGTGCCTGTGTACATAAAATCAATGCTGCTTCTCCGACTTCGACTCTCGCGTTTCTAGAATGTCCATGAATTATTTGTAGCTTTATGAGAAGAAGGAGAATTATCCTACAAAGAGTCATTTAGAACTCGCATTAGGGATTCCCGCAGACTTCAATTTGGAGAGCACTTTGCGGTAAGCAGAGTCTCTGACGGCTTTACAATGGTACAAAACTATTTATATAACTTATAAAAGAATAAAATATTCTTTAATGAATGACGAACAAAGAATAAAAAATGTCGCGTGTTCTTCAGCGGGGACAAAGGAACCTTCTATGGTATTAGATCTATAATTGGAAACCTTTTATGTGGAGATACAAGAAGGACAATTATCGGATGGATTTTCTTCATTAAAATTTGATCTCCCATTTCGATCGGCTCTTCTTTTCACCATTGCATTCCCTCTTTTCTATCAGCCAACGTTTCTGGCATATAATAGATTCTGAAGAAAGTAATCTCCATAATTGTGTATGGTTTCCTCTGATGCGGTATTAGGTGGGGCGGTGTACACGGCTACACGTATCGGGTTTCCCGATGGTAACCAGGTATGTAAGTAGTAGTGAAGGAAGCAATAGTGGCGCTGGTAGTGCACATGATTACTTCTGGGTATTTCGGGAAACTCCAAAAGTGCCCGGAAAGTTTTCACTTATATTAGCTTGCTTTCTGCTGCAAGTTCTCTGCGGACTCGCGGGCTCGTATAGGTAGTGAGAGCCAGTCAGCAGACGGGGGGGCCCCAAAGGGATTTGGGCCGGGAGAGAGGCGAAGGCCACCTTCTTTCGATCCAAGAAACCGAACTATACTTATATTTTCTATACTTATTTAACATGACTTTTGATTGGAAGATTTTTTACAATCTGACAATTTTTTACCAATGTGAGCAACTTACTTTTACCTACTAATTGAATGACTCACACATTTACTCATTGACAAAATTGGTGGTGCGCCTAGCCTTTTATTTCCGGATTCTCGGATTACCAGACACTCAGAATACATCCATTCATTAGGCTTTGAACTTGAATGGGTAATATTGTTGCGTCGTTAGGAAGGTCGACCACCTCTATACCAGGTATACTCGATCTGACCTCTTGCCACCCGCCGCGCCGGGTCTCGTTTCCTGTAGTCACACGTCCAATTCAAAGGAAATTACATTCTTCCTGCATGTTAAATCGCGTCTTTCAACTATTTTAAAGCCAGTGTTTAATCGAGTCCGTATTTTTTAAATGCAACTTTAATGAGTGACACAGCTCGTTACTCTTTACGTGGCTACCTCTTTGAGAAAGGATCTGAGCCTGGAATGGCTCTTATACTGAAAGGAAGCCTTTTTTGTCATTTGGTTGAGAACCATATGTTTGAACCTATGTCAAAAGTTCCATTTGAATTCTTTCTTCTTTCGTCACCATTCATCAAAACTATGCAGAAGCTTTTTCAAATAACCGACTAATCTATTTTAAATCCTTCTGAAACACAAGAGAGTATTAAAGTTGCTCTAAAAACTCTTGATGAGAAAAATGGATATTAATATTCAAAGTAAAGCAGTCTTTTGAAGCAACTTTTTTGCCTTTATTCGAACTTACCATAAAAAAGAAAAATTACTAATCCTTTAACCACATAAATATTGAATCACTTAGTCGCAGACTTCCACGCGAAATTCTCCAATCTCCCTCTTGCGTGAAATTTACTCATACAGATACGATGAAAAGATAAGATAAGGTAAAAGGGGCGCGATAGATTAGGATCAATCAGGGGAATCCTTATCTGGATTCCAGGACCTTCTTCCAAGATTAATTATCAACAAATTATTTATCATCCTCCCAAGATCCAAAGAACTCCGGATTCGGAAGCAGCTAGCTTTGTAATTTCGGTCGATTCTTCTTGTGGTGTGAGCCGACAATTCCAGATTTGAGTCATTAAAGTTCAGGTCCGTAAAATTCTCTAATGAATGGTTTCGAGAACCTGCGGCATATGTTTACCGGAAAGTTGTACAATCGACCCAGGATTTATCGGATATTGAAAATACGAAAACCAAGAGCTAATTACGTTTCCATTCAAGGGGCGGAGTAATAATCAAAAAGGGGAGGATTCTTTTTGGTCACACGGTTGAGTGAAAGCCACCCGAATAAAGTGAAACTTGGAAAGGTTGCACAGGTAGTATTTTCAGTCGATTTCACAACTTCTCCTTATTTCATTAAATCGAAATTATCATGGATTCTGAATTCAGCAGACTGTGTCAGACGGTTTCCTAATATGGAGTACAAACGAAGGAACGTTGAAGTTGAGTGCCTTCGCGTAGCGGTCAATCCTTCCGGGGTAAACAATTCTCATCGTCTCGCACACTCCTATCAATTACCCCACCCTAGATTCGAGAGGAAAACATGGGGGGCAGCCGTCTGCCTCAACGTTGTTGAACCTCGACCGATTCCACCCAGTGGCCATAAGATAGAAAGGGATCGAGAGAGAACCGACGAGATCTGAAAGAAAGGGAAAAAGAGAATCCCTTTATTAATTGCTTCCTACCAGAGACGAGGAACCAACCCACGGCAGGTCCAGTCTGGTCAGCAACCTAAGATTGCACCGTCGGCCGACAAAATCCCATTACCTTTATCTGCATCCCACAGTACTTATTCGCAAAAAAGGTAATTCAGCTTACTTAGCTGAGTCTAGTTCTTCTCTGTTGACTTCGCATTTTAATCCACTCGAATATCATCAAAACTTTTGTTTAGAAAAAATATTTATGGAACATTTTTCCTCCTCACAATATACGCTGTCTGAAAGAATTAAATTGTAGGAGTATACATAATATCCCGAGCGTCAGTCAGGCTCAAAGTTGCTTTTGCTGAAAGTGATCGTTCTTGTATATATTTTTACACAGTCACGCGTGTTGGTGTCAAAGTCTATGCAATTTCCGCCTCTTGCTCACTGATCTCATGACGTAACATGATCGCAGTAGCTACTTACACCGTTTTTAATAAGGTTTCCTAAGAAGACAGGTGTCATCGTGCGTGTGATTCGAGTAATGGAATTTTACTTTCCAGTCTGCTTAACACAATAGGATAGTCGTTAGGAGGCAAGTGGACACTTGTTTCTGTTATAGAATTAGTTACTAAATATATCCAATAATAACTGTTCGACTCCTAAGTTGTTCGAGGTTTGCAAAGGTCAAGCTTTCTTGACTCCTACAATCGACACGTAGTAATTGAAATTCTAAATTATATAAAATTTGAACAATCATAATTTAGTAAGAGTATTACGAATGAAATATTTGGAACATTTACAGACAGAATGTTTCGGTCGAGTGGTTGGAAGGATCTCGAAATCCCTGGCCTTAATGGCTATAAGGTAGAGCCAATTCAACGCAGCAAAATATGCAACGTTTCGATGCCCGTGCCGAATCGTCCGGATCGTCTTGAAAATCCTATGCCATTGACTGGAATGTAGCCAATGGAAGCGAATTCGCGAGGCATTGCACTCTGGAATGGTAATACTATGCACTAACCCGAATTGAATTATGCACCATCACTTGGTAGGTCCAGTCGAACTCGACGTCATAATATCCGTCGGGACGTCGTATTAAACGTCTGTATACTTCCATCTGTTATATAACGCGAGAAACTGACACGGTGCCACTATTCATCATCTGTCATGCATTCCATGCAATTCGTAATGGGCAATACAACCACACAAGGATGGTCCCAAAGCTCCACTTAAAACGTTGAATACAATTGGATACAGATGGGGGAAGATATCACAACCCGAAACCATTCTTACGCCCAATTTATCTGTCTCATTCTATTACCCTTTGGTGAATTGTTTCAGATAAAAAATGTTCTGCTCGGTTAAAATGGTCTCTATATCTCGCTAAACTAAATACACACTCATATTATGCTTGATAAAAGGAATTGCTGTAATCTATCTGCACTGATTGCGAAAGTTTTTCTTTTATTAAATAGGGTACATGGTCCCGACCATCAACAGAGAACAAATTGTTTGGTACACAGTATAAAGCTGAGATGAGATTGAAAATAGAGACCATATCTTGCAGTGTTATGCTTTATAGTCACTTTCAGCTTTGTTAGCATTTTCCCCAGAAGTTAATCATCTTCTGATATGAAACACACTAGAAAGTGCTGTTGATGGCTCTCTTTTCCGTAATCAGCTTTTATGTATATTTTCTCTCTATAATGTACGAGGATCACTGGGTATTTCGAACGAAAATTTTCCAAAATGTCATCACCAGACCACGACCACCGTTGGTGAAGGCAAAGCAAGGACACGGGACTTTGTTTCATCGGATCTATATATGTATAGTCAGAATCAGCGGGAACCGGAGACCTTAATAACTGCTCTTGATACCGCCATCAAAGGACCCGTCGCAAATTTTCTACCAGCCCTGTAGTTTCTCTGTCCATTTAGGCGCAAACTATATATATGTATAACTCTATATATGTGTATATATCAACTAAGTCTTCTTCTTTCTGAAAGAAGAAGTTATAGTTATCCGAGTTTCAAAGTTCGAGTTATCAAAGAATTACGGACCTTCTCTTCGTCAACAAGGCTTCTTCGCAAAAAGAGGGCAAACTCTTATGAGTTGAATAGTCCTCTCAAAAGAAGTAATCAATTTTAATAAACAAGTGCTAAAGAAAATAACTTTACTAAAAAGTCGAGAAAAAGTTATACAACTTTTGAAATAACTGAAAAAATGTAGTAAAAGTATTCGAATTAATATATTTTCTGTCAGTGTGCAAAAATAAGAAATTTTTATACTTTCAATTAAAAAACCTTATATGTGTTTCCTTTTTTTTTTTGTTTCAGGTGAGTTTTATTCTACTTTACTTTTCTAATGAATAAAGAATCTTTCCGTTGGATGAAAAACTGTAAGTACAAACCATAAGCTTTCATAGGTTTAATGAGATCTTTGTCCACTATCAAAGGAGTGAACACATCGAATTGCAGCTAATTCCTATTCCACCATAAAATTCCTATGATCTTATCTATTGAGGTCATGGATTTCATTGGATGAAGTGAAAAAATAAGATCTAAAAAAAAAAGTAATTCGAAGCATTTTTTCGCTGAGTAAATCGGATTGGAAAATTCGAATTGGTCGAAGACAAGCTTCTTGGAGATCGTTCATTAAACCGAAGTAGATTAAGATCCACGGACCGTGTACTCTCGCTTAATTCAACCTAGGGGGCGACGATGCGGCAGGTGGTATTTGCACGTCGTGTGCATGTTTACTTTCCACCCCTGCACTCGCCCTTGCACGTGCTTCGAATAGTTCTCCTTTCGACGTTGGAGCATACGACGAGGCTAGTCTCGAATCTAATTTATTTTCTGGGAAATTCGACGTTCTCAATGAGTTTCTAGAGGTCTCGTTGCAGACCTTCCCTTCAGCACTCCTGCTTTTTCTGTGTCTCTTTCCTGCAAAAAACACAACCCTAGAGGAAAAGATCAACGATTGTTTCTGATTACTATATCTTGCTTTTAACCATTTTTACCTTCATTAAACTTATTATTCTTAAATTTATTCAATTTTAACACGATTAACTTTAGCATACCTCTAGGATGGCGAGTTAACTAAATTATCTTCATTTTGACATAACATCCTACAACCATTTTCACAATACATGAATATTATATTTAACTTTAATGTTATACTGAATTCGGTTGATGTTTCAAGGGATTCAAAATATCAGTTATGCATTTCAAATTTCGAGTTCGAATTTTCTGTTATAATTTACATCTACAAAATTGTTCAGTCTCGCAATCGGGACTCTGCTGTAACTGGACTTTGCAAGTAACAGTGTTAGATAATAATCATGTGTATCTACAATTCCAAATTTGTGTAGAATAAAATTTGGCAATCCTATTTACATGCAGAAACAGAATGTGTTTAAAACTTCTAAAACTAGTTTCTGCAATTTCAAATTTGGTTTTTGGTATTTGGGACTTATACTTCAGTACCTAATTAACACACTCAGAAAAAAGTTTGTTTCAATCAAAAAAACGTATCATTGATATAGGGTCAAAGAAAAAATTTGTTTGAATTAAAGAAAATTTCTTTGAATCAAACAAATTTTGTTTAATTCAAACAAACTTTTTTCTGAATGCAGGGTCCAAAATTTATGTAGGTCATGTTCAGGGGTGAATAGTTTAGATTGCAGCATTAAGAACTGATGAAAGATCTGTTTTCCTCTATTCGAGATTAGGTTTACTGTCCGGAAAAAATGTTATTTCCTGGAAATTGAGAATATTTTTTGACTTTCCTGATTCAATTGTTCTTCAATAGTCGACTACATATACAGTATCCGCGCTTGCGTGAGTTGATGCTCGACGACAATTTCACCGGTCGATCAATGTTCACGAGTGTGTACCAACCAGCGGAGATGCTCGATACGAATCGAGTCGAAGAGACGTTGGACCATGTCATTCTATCCAACGGCGTATTAAAACAGACACGAAATCCCTACTGACGAAAATACACGAACGGTTCTGTCTGATTCTGTTCAGTGGAAGACAGCACTATCTTGAATGTCATTCGCTCATTCCGTTTCATCCTAAAGTTGTAAAATTCCTATCACCGCGAAACTGATGCGCGCAAGCGCAAATACTTTCTTCGAGTAAATATTTGCAAATGTATTGACATTTATTTCCAAAAAGTAAAACACTACAATTCAATTAAAACAGTTTTAGAATTACTTGTCATTGAACAATAAAAAAAAATATATGACATTTAAAATAGGACATAAAAATCTTGAAATATGTCGAAATTGTTCTTCCGGAGTAAAAAGTAGTTAATTTTATAGAATTGTATTAATTGTTCTATTGAATTTACAATTTATTCTAAGATTGGTTTTGCAATTTCATGGAATTGGTTGGAAGTTTGCAAGCACGTGCACACTGTACATAAACACGTGTGTACTACCAACATTCATCTAAAAGCGAATTTGTAGGCACGAGAAGGGTAAACGACGAAACGACCGGGAAGGATGGTGAATGACGATTCGAATTTGTCACGCGAAAAGATCGGAAGTGCTGCATGTGCACATTCTCGAACGGGGCGACAGGTGTATTTAGAAACTGTGCATTCCAATGCATCTGCAGTAGCACTCTTTGACTCTTAACGGGCTTACATCGATGCTTTTATTCCACATTAACCCAAAAACAACATCAGGACAAAAAAATACTTTGTAACTTTACGGGCGCTGCTATTGTGAAACTCACAGTTTCTCTTTTTTTTCTTCTCTCAATTGTTTTTTTTTTTGTTTGCAGCAAAAACATACATTGAGCGAGTAAATTCTTTTTCCAGCTTCATCCGTAAGTTTAGATTAAATAGAATAGTAAATGAAAGGGTGCTTTGAGAATGAAATATTACTTTACTTAATTTTGCTTTTTACTTCATGAAACATTACCTCATTACTCATTCATTTTTATTTCTACTTGTACTTTTTCAAATGATTTTACAGTTTAGATATTTTCCTTGATCATTCAGAATATATGACTTAACAATTAAAGGACCAACTGAACATTCATTAAGAATTTAATACAACACTGACGAGTCAGGTATTGCTGGTGACACAATCGACAGTCGGCTTGTGTCGCGTTATGCCCAAATGTTCACGTTTGTGGCATTTGAGTTCACGGCAGCCTATTAAAGCGAACTATTTCCTTTGACAATGGGATTGTGTACCTCGACCCTAGGTAACGTAAATTGACACGTACATTTAACACCCTCGTTTCTACCTATTTACTCTTTAATGCTTTTCTGCGTCAGACTCCAATGAAATTAATTTCAATCCTATTCAATTTTCTCGAATTTTCATATTTCACGTGTAAATTGAACACAATTTAGAATCAGGAAATTGTATTCATCTGAACTTCAATATCAATGAAACTGTGAATATGTGTTTACAATTTTATTCGTATTTAAATTCTCTAAATCAAAGTTACTTTTTTCTTTGATTAACACTGATTAATATTCATCTAATATTCCGTCATTCATCGCACCCCCTCCCCATTAAATAAAATATCCCCCATTTGGGGTATTCCATAAACCACATGACCCAATTTTTGCCATTTCTGCCCCCTCCCCCTTCCCTAGGGTACCATGTGGTTTTTTACATTTTTTATGAAGCGTAAATAAAACTCCAATGTGGCCTTTCATCAAACCCCTCCAACCCTTAATGAAGCCACGTTGTTTATCTTTAGTATGTCGCCCCCCCCCCCCCATTTAAATAAATTAATTATCACTTCATAATAACGTCACGCGTAGTCCCACTTCCTTAATTGTTAAATACAAAGTGAGTTGTCACAAATTCACATCATACATTTCCCTCCCTTTTTAAACTTGTAATAATAATAATCAGCCCCGGATCCAGGGGGGTGGGGGGCAAGCCGAGATGCTTGCCCAGGGCGGCAATTTGAGGGGGCGAAATATTCATATGTCTAAAAAAATGTTTTATTAAAGCGCCTATTACAATGTCAAGTTTTTGCACCGGTTCAATCAAATCTTAGATCCGACACTGATAATAATAATAATAATAATAATAATAATGCCAATGACAATATATTTATGTTTAAAGGAGCGCTGAATATAAAAGTATCGTGGAAAAAGTAATTTAAAAACCTCAAAAATATTTGTTCTAACAATGAAATTAAAAAAAAATTTTAAGTGTGACATCGCAGAGTAAAACACAGTTTTTTCAGTTGAATATTTGTTCAAGAGGCGTTAAATTAAGGTAGAGAATATTAGAGAATGCAATATTAAGCAACTTCACTAAAGTGGGTAAACACGCATCCTCCAGCTTTTACTTTTCTGATTTCTAGCCACGTGACTACGTATGAACGAGTTAGGTATGAGGTCGTCAAAGAAGGAGAGCCAAGAGATGATATTAAAGATGGAGAGAGAAGATCATAGGAATGAGATTCTTAGTGGAGGTACCCTCCACGAGGAGGCGCGCGTTTCCGAGGGGTTGCAATGACCCCGTTAGGGTAGGGGTTGGGCGCACGCGCCTCTTGGTCCCTGGTGGGGAGTTCAGTGTCACTTTGTACCGGGCGTTGCGGCGCTCTCTTCAATCCTCAGTACTCCTCAGTCGTTGATGTGGAGTTGTCGGGGAAGTCTGTAGCCGTCGAATATCTCACTGACAGTTCGAGATCTTTTACATAAACTACCCTGTGTTCTACGATAATCTTCCCAATACTATCCACGTACCCAGTTACTCACAAATATATTTCAATCTAAACGTGTGTTCTACATTAGTGAAGAAAATAGGCAACTATTTTTTTTAAAGAAAGGGGTGGTACTAGAGGGTAGTTCGTAAACCTGAAAGGGATGTTTTGAAAACTCTTTAGTCTAACTTCGAGTGAATTTTTTCATCAGTCTTGGTGTAACCAACGGATCCGCGCCACGGGATATAACCACGGATTTGCATCGTGAACCCGTGACCTAATTAGTTTTGCAGCTTCACTTCAAGTAGACGGGCTTAATCAGCCAAAACGTTTTGCCTGTGTGAGCAACGCGCCGTGTCCTGGAAATCGAATATTCCGGAAACCGCGATTATTCAGTATATATCGAGCACTCATACGGCCTATATAGTTGAAAACAAAAAAAGAAAAA
Source organism: Synergus japonicus (assembly GCA_900474275.1). Taxonomy (NCBI): domain Eukaryota; kingdom Metazoa; phylum Arthropoda; class Insecta; order Hymenoptera; family Cynipidae; genus Synergus; species Synergus japonicus. The sequence goes on from UCOH01000175.1 coordinate 45,819, forward strand.
CAAGGTTCATCTTAAAAGGAAAGTGAAGTGATTGTGCGTAAGTGAAAACGGATAAGAGTGTTCAAGAGTGCTTTGTTCCAAGATATCCTTCTTCGAGTGATAAGATACCGTGGAAACCAACAACAAATTGCCCAGACTTGTCTGAAGATTATCGCTCATCACGAGTGAAATCTATGCGAAAACTGCTCCTCTCGAACTTCGGAGACCAAACTCAAGTTTAGGATCTCGGTGAGCATAATCAGTCAATCATTGACTGGTTGTATGCGCGAGCTTCAAGTAAGCAGAGCGAGTCCCGGGGGAAAGTTAAGAAAAGGAGGGCAGTCGTGACTCGAGGAGTACATCCCGCAGTCCTGGGTGACCGTGGGATCAAAAAGGGTGCGACGGTGAAGGGTAACAGCGGTTTCGGGGACTACTCGGCTGCTGGGGAATTTGAAATCTGGGGCGAGGATCATCGGGCTGCGGATGGTTTAGAGAGCCAAACACTTGGGCCGCCTTCGCGGCAGCAACGTTGCGAGGGCGGCTCTTCTCTGAGGCCGCTGCTCCACGTTGCACACTGCGAACTTCATTCACCAAGAGACTCCGAACTCCTCAGACTGGATCATCTGGAAAGTTACGAGCAACAAAAATCTCTCGAAAGGGAACGAGACACTTACTCAACGATGGACAACTTTCACAGCCCGGTACCACCACCGCTTCCAAGAAGACATGTCCGGTAAGGGAGTCAAGCTTCTCTCACTATAATTACTAAAATAGGCTTGTCTTATGCGGAAAGCCATTTCCGATGACGACAGAGTAATTTCCGCTCGCCGTGAATCGAAGTTCTTGATTGTAGGCTCCACCGGAAAATGATGAACCCTAATTTTGTTCGAGATGTATAAAAGAAGATGATGGGAATGTTGGGTGGTTGATCCAAATTGCACGTGTCAGGTCGATGAATTCTAAGTGGCATGATCTGCAGGGAAAAGTGGTGTGTCATTTGCTTTGCATGGTAGATCACTATTTCTGTAATAGTGGCATTTTCGATTCATCAATTTGTTGGTGGTGGTTTTATCTGAATTTTTGATGAAGAGTTTTACAAAGGGTGGACAGTCGTTTAGAGAAAATGATTCAGAAATAGATCTGACAATAGTTTTATTAAGGAATCGTATGTTTCTGAAATAGAGGGAACCTTTTATTTAAATCGATTTTGAATTTGGGTTTGAATAGAAGTCGGTCAATTTCCATTCGCGTAATATATCGAATCTATATTGAATTTTTGGTTCAAAATTGCACAAAGGCCAAATGATTGGAAAATCAGAAACTATTTGCAGCAGGCAATACAATTAGCCCTCAATTTTTGTTTTTGGTAGAAAGCAATTTTCGGAATTGCAATTTTAGTGTAGTACCCACTTTTTTGTAATATTGTCCGGTGAAAGGAATATGTACTGATATTTTAATTAATGGCTGCTTAACTAGCTCTGAATGCAAAAGAGAGAATTATCTTTATGTGCCATCTGCCAGGTACTTCCGGAGTAGCAATGGCTCTCGAATAAATCGTCCAGAAAAAAGTCCTTCGATAGATAAGTTTACCGAGAGGTTGATCAAGCGGGCCTGAAGTGTTCAACGCTTGCGATTTAATAGAATGGAAGGAAGTGAAAACGGAGGAAGAGACGAATCGAGATGGATCCAGGAGACGTGAAAACAGAGGGAAAAAAAGAGGAACGAGAGTTGGGGGAGTTGCAGCCAGTAGGTGGTTGTTGCTGGGACAGGTTGATGCATGGCTACGGGATCTTGGTTGCCTCACCGCGAAATATCGGCGCCATAGAGCTGACTCTTCCATTTTACATACTCCATGAATTTTTACAAAGAATATTTTCTAATCGTCTGTGCCCTTCCTTTCAAGATTAAGCAAAGTACTTAAAATTTTGTCATTCCTTCATAAATCTCAACTAATCGAGTGACACTTATTTCTAAAAATGACACACTCTCGTGTTCCCAATCATTCTTTAATCTCCCTATAATTCAAAGAAAATCCAGCGTCTTTTCTCTAATTTAATGCTGTATCGCGAATAGACTTGGATGTCCGTAAAATAGGTCTTTCTCTTGATAAATTTGTTTTCGACAAAAGTGACAAGAAAATGAGTTACCAGTTGATTCGTGAGGGTGGTATGTCTCGGGCGGATGGAGGTGATTTATAAAGCATCGAATAGAATGAGACTCGCCTCATCCGCGACGTTCGAAAGCATGTTATTTTGACATCTTGAGTGCCGCCAGAATACTTAAGCGACTCTACCCTCGCCTCGCCGCGAATTCGTTATGGGGTGAGTTTACTGGGACCTGCTGGGAGACTGCTAGATAGTCACGCTAGGCTGACCTCGGAGACACCACTTCAGAGGGGACGAAACCACGCTCAGCATTGCGTTCGACCTCGTAAAAGTCCTAACTCCCAACTACCTATCTCGTCCTCTCATCCTTTCTGCTTCTATCGTCCCTTTTCCATCGACCTTCGCTTCCCTAGTTTCCTCAACCTCTGCTAACACTCGTTTCCTACATCTCTACCCATACCACCAAAGCATCCAAACAATACTCACCCACGATCTGCGTTACTACCTTCCGCATACGTCGAATCTGCGGTGGATCTATTAGCTAGACAACCTTTGGGAGCGCATAAATACCTCTCGTGCCTGCCTTTTATCGACGACATTAGGCTGTCTTATCTTCCAGGTCTCCACACAAAAAGACACCGACATTGACTTTGAATTAGGAAATTAATTAAGTCAAGAGTGGAATTGACGTTCTTAATTGTGTTCCTGTCTTTTGCCCTTCATACCTCGATGGGAATTAATTTATCCATAAAATTAAAATTATTGCAAAGTAATTATATTAATGTAAAGTAGAAGCCAAAAGAAAAATTTGAGTATTTTTCCAAAGTTTTTAACTCGATGTATTGAAAAAAGAGAATTTCCGAAGAGTGTTGAAACTTTTTTTCTACTATTCTTTGTCCTTCATGACGATTTTCTGTTGCAAAATTCTTAGTTCTCGAATCAGGATATTTTTAGAAAAATTCTCGGTTTAAAGGAGGGAAAAGAGCAATAAAATACAGAGTAAAGAAAGGAATGTAATTTGAAGTCAAATTTTTGCGCATAATATTTTTGAATATTTCAAATCTCTCTTCACTAAAAATATTCAAACTTCCTTTCGAAATGCATAGCTCATTGACCGAATTTTTCCCTCGAACGAATATTATTATCATCAGTATTTCCTCACTTATGCACATTTTATTTCTCGATTTTACAACTTTATCGCTGTTTTTCCATTGCATACACCATCTACACATTCACCTTTTACTATTACGAAAATTATGACTTTATCTATTTAGTTTATTTGATCGTCGAGCATCATCACTTATGATCAATGAACCGAAAGGCAAATCAGTCCTCCATAAATATTTATCAATGAAAGGTGTAATTTTCACATTTGAGACCCTACATAAATTCTCATTTACAGCTTGCATGAAAAAAAAACTGATATGGTTCTGACAATCTCACAAATAATAAAATATGATACAACTACAATTATTTGTGATTGTACTATATTTGACTATTTCTTTGGTTGTCACAACCATAGTGCTTTTTTCGTGTGTTTATTTCGAAATCTCCCATTTACCAAGTCTCATTTTGTCTAACTTCTATATTATGTATTTAACTTCTCCTAATGTGTAATTTATTCATCGTGTAAAATCTTGAGGTAGTTAAATCTAGTGAAAATTACAAGGACTCTCTTGCACATCCTCAATCTCATTTGCCCTTAAATTAATTCTCCCTTGGTTGTCAGGATTAAGTTCCGAGCGTATTTTAGAAGGATTAATCGTTTATTAGTTCGCAGCTCGATTTAGACGGATAAACTTTCTTTTAATCACGTAGTTAGACCTGGTGCGACGGCGTCACGTGGAACGAGTCGCGAATTGGCCACCCGCTGGCAGGAGAACCGATTAGACGACTGTTCTGTCTCTCTAAGGGACATTTAACTCCACATCTGCAACGGACTTTGTAATTTAAAGCCAATCTCCTTTATTGTCTGTAATACGTTCCGTCGCCTTTTCCAGACTGCCAACCAACTCGAAAAAACATTCCCAAGAAATTTCTTTGGCCTCGGAGGTAATGTCCTTTCACCCCTTGAAGAAAGAAACTAATCAAATTATTCAGCATTAAAGGCTCTTGCAAGTATTATACTGAAATGAGTCAAATTAGAAAAATAATCAAGGGCAAAAGTTCAGATTATAGTGATTGAATATCTGAACCTATCACCAATTAGATCTAATGTACTCCGACTATTGATAAGGATTTAATCAACTCTACTCATCGATGTGGTTTCACAAAATCCAATCATGGATTAGGTGAAAAAATACGAATTCTTGATCAGGTTCGATCAACTCTAATCTCAAATTGAGAATAACGAACTCAAATCATCAACATGGTTCATGGCAAACCATCAAAGGGTTTCAATGAATCCCTGTTATTGATTAGTTTCAACAAAGCCTAATTCACCATAAGATTATTTGAACCATCATTGGTTTGCATACAACTCCAATAATCGATTAGTTTCAACAACCGTTCATTTTGCTTCCTCATAGAGGAAGCTTGGTACACGATACATTTTCCAATATTTTTAAAAGGGTTTAATTAAACTTTCCTCATTTGATAAATGTCTAATACAACATTCTAATCAACTAGCTGTTCGTATATAAAGGAAAATGTGGTAGAGGTTATTTCTCACAACTTTATCATAATGAGGAAGAAAAATCTTCAAGAACTAAGCACAAAAAAATATAAATAAAGTTAACTGAAAGACCAAAGATCGAATTCACAACTAGTCTAATGAGGTTCTATGACCTAAAACCATCAATGCGGGTTTGCTGACCTTTATTTGTGATTGTGGTTCATTAAATTTCATCCACAGTTGGAGTGTATAGATTCTTATCGATTATTTGGACTTTATTGAACCTTATTGATGATTGAAATTTGTCCAAACCCATCGATGATGTGAAATGATTGAACCTTATTCAGATATGAGATGTATATTGAACTTCATCGATCATCTGAATTCGTTGTATCTAATCAATTCAAATTCGTTGATTCTAATCGATTGGTGTCTACTGAACCTCATTGATGATTGACTTCACTAAACCCTACTTTCTTATATTTACCATTTTATTTTTGATAATATCAAAAGCCCTCACTGCAGACTGAACGGGGGAGTGACAATAAACTATCTTATGATGAAAATTCGTGAAACTGCAAAGCATAGAGGCCGCAATATGCATCTTGGTGCAGTTTATAAATACTCAACTGGATGTAAGCACATCCCATAGATCCAGCACATCGAGCTGAAGTGAGGATGTCTAAGCGAGGCGATATATAGGTGGGTATAAGTAATTCATCGCCTCGTAGCGTATCTGACTCCGCAAGAGTGTAAATACCACTGAAGTCACATAACTCGACCAAGCGTTCTGCTAGAGTCTCCTCTCATTCGCCTTCTCGTCTCCCATTTCCGTCTCTTCTCGTCATCATCCTTCGTTTCTCCGTATCCCAGTTATATCCTGGGTATTTTATACCCTTAATGTAAATAAATGCCTACGTCAACGGGAATTCTACCTCGTTAGTAGACTTTACGAATCGCACCGTTGAAAAATGCCAGAGTGGTCGAAGAAGTGAAATTATTCCAGGCAGGGCGAATGTCAAGAGGGGTGTAGATGGAAATAAAGAAGGTACAAGTGAAACGGGGTTGCTACTGAAGGGACAAAAACTGTGAGACCATGCCAAGATAAAAGTGCAGTGTGAGCGAGGCCGGCAAGGGAGGTAGACGCGCTCAATTAACTTCTCGGTTTCTTAAATTGTCAGAAAGTATAATGGGCCAAAAGGAATATCTCGGTTATTAGTGTGATTATGAGAATTTACGTTATTGAGAAGTTTGAGATTTTATTTCCTGGTCCATTTTTGCCGCTTTTTAAATATTTATCGTAGAGATATGTATCTCGCGAGTTCGTCACCTTTGTAATATTTGGCGCGGGATCGTGATCACCTATTCAAGAGGCTTCTTTTAAAAAGCCACGTACCCTTCACTTATGTGCTGTGGACCAAGAATGGTTAAAATATCTTCTGAAACATACATATAAGCGATTCAATTGATGTATAGACTTGGCTCATAAAAGATTGATTTGTGACTAAAGGCTCTTTTCAAGTCCCAGGTAACAATCGCTGTGTGTTTCGATGCCAGAAGATAGGATTGTCCCCGATGTGTAAATCAAGTTATACTGTCAAGAAGTCACTTTCTAACCAAGATTTCAACTCTGATTTTATCGTGAGCACATTGTCGCCAAGAAGGTGTGAACGAAAGGCAAAAAAGGGTTGAGGAAACTTTTAAAAAGAAGAGGTTGCTACAAGGGGTTATAATATGACAGCAGGTTAGAAATATTGCATTTTCATGTGGGAACGGCCCAGCTCCCATGAACTTATTTCAGAGACATTTCGGAACTATAAATCTTGTGCCAAGGAAAAGATTTAGCAGTTATAACTCCACTAATATCCTTTTTCAGTAGTCGTAAATAAGACAGAAATATGATAATAGTTTCATGATAAAGAGTGAATTCACTTAAGAAATTTGATGAGTTTTTATTTCAGTCGTAAATCACAATGACAAAATGGTAAAAGATCTTCAACACACCGAAAAAAACTCTGACAACCACAGAAATAGTAAAATATGGTATAACTTCATAATTTGCTTTTACTACAACTACAATTGTAGTTGTCATAATCACATAATATTTGTGGTTGTGGCATATTTTACTATTTCTGTGGTTGTCACACCCATAAAAGTTTTTTCCGTGAAATTTTCAAAACGAGAGATCTTTTAAAAGCAGATAGGGGACACATCATGAAATATACTTAATTCAGCGCCTAATGACGCGATTCCAATTGTCCATTAAACATCACCTGCTGCAGGGAACAGTAGCACCTGCACATTTCCATGAAATTTTTGATTAGCCATTTGAGTGGAGTAAATAATGGGTCACAATGGACTCTTTCATCTCTCCTTACCATAGACCCTATCAGAATTGTAAGTCATTTCCTGAAAATAGCTTCTCAACATTAAATCATATACCTAAACCATCAGAATCACACAAAGAACGTGTCTCAGCCACTATAAGAAATTTTTGTCGACCTTAACAATGCGAGTTTTTATATGGAAATGATGAAAGAGGGAAAAAGGTGCTTCATTGTAGGGATGTGAATAATTTGTATGAGGCGTCAAATGCCAAAGGGTAGAGCGAGAGAGACCTATAGTAGCTCCTATGACCTATGTAAAGACACTATAATAATAAGAAAATAGTGCCACCTGTTGAAAAAAGTAATTCCGTGAGCGTGCAAATTACCAACTGACAATTTAGATCCTCAGAAATATCTGTCATGATTATAGAATCTCACTAAACTATTATGAATAAATATCTATGCTTTTTCGAGTGAATATATGAGGAAATCTATTATTCAGGCGAAATTTCCTCTTGAATATATTTTAGCAAACAAAACTCGTTTCTTGGAACGTACGCGACCCGTGGAATTGAGTTTCCTGCAGGATCTGAATGTTTACTCTACTTCCGTTCGATCCTATTGGAAATCATTTTCGATGAGAAGCATCTGTTCCAGGCTCTTTCCTAAACGGGGATGCCTTATTCGAGTCGTTTGGACTTTCTCTATAGTGTATCGCATCGACTTTTCCAAAGTTTAGGTAAAGTCCTATATGTGTATAATGTATATGTATATATATATTATATGTATATAGCACACGCGAGCAGATTTGTCGCTCATATCGGGGACTTTCGATGCGTGCAATGAAATACACAACACAATAAAAATACAAACGATGCATACCATAAAGAGAATTTCTGCTAGGTTGGTGTGCACTCGCAACTACATGGCATAAAGTAATAACCCGGTGGCACTGCTACGTCGCCCGGATCAATATCGGACCGGAGTTGAAAGTAGAGAGAGTAGAGACGGCAGAGCGGAAGGTGATGGACGGAGGTACCAAGGAAGGAACGAAGAAAAGATGGTAGACAAGCCGCGAGGAACGAGAGCGCGAGAATTGTCTCTCTTACCTTGGATTTCACAGGAATAGTAGACCAATAGTAGTGAATAGTACAGGAATATGGTACAACTCTTCCGCCGTTTATCGTAACACGTTCTTGCAAAGTCCCCGAAAGGGAACTTTAATTACTTCTGGCATTGTTTTCGATATGTAGGTCATGAATTGGAACAAGTATTACGAAAGATTATATTGATGAAATTATTATATGAAACATATCATAGATATTTAGTTGAATAATTCCTCTAACCAGGCTGCGAACTAATAGCGTATTCAAATACCCTGTACAACTGCTCGGGGCTTAGGCCTTTCAATAAGCTGATAAGCTCCCGCCATAATTCCTTTACTAAACAATCTACTTGCTCTTCAACTAATAGTTTCAAATAGGAAGCGCTATAGCTATTTCTCGGAGGAAGGATTTAGGTATGTTTATAAAATAGAATACCTCCAAAATTCGCCTGGAACTTGTGTGATCACTTACAAGAGAAGTGATCTGTTTCTTAATTTAACAAATCGATCAAGATAGCGAGGCATCTTCTCTGTAGGGTTGTTCGAAAATTGAAAAGGTAATTTAGACAAGCATTGTAGGTCCATTCGATGGTGAGCTATGTGGAGGTCTCTAGAGAAAATCCTAGTCACGCCAGTGTGTACGTGGATCCGTCTAAGTACCTGACTAGACGGCTGTCTTCCATCCTCTGCACTTGGACCAAAATCTTTCTCGAGCATCGAGCAAACCAATCTCCGGTAAGTAAACTGACCTCTTGGTGTCCGACTACCCGTGGCGTGATTCGTGCTTTCATGAGGAAGGCGACGACGTGTAGTTTAAAGAAGAAAGAAGAAAATCGGAAATTCGAGGATCCGAAGAACTAGTCACCACACAATAGCTCTGCAATCCAAGGAGCTGATGTTATTTAACTTCTCGTGATTCTTATTACTGGACAATTCTTGGATATTCCGCAAGCCACAACCATTAATGAGGTTCTATCATGTTTCCCAGTAATTGATTAGAATCAACAAAAATTAATATTCTCGATATGAGGTTTCGAGAACCATAGTCATGCTTGACCCACTTTAAATGACTTGGTCCAAAAATTTATTAATAAACACCGAATAGATCATACTTAAGATCAGAGAAGTTCCCCCTGGTAAAGTAGTGAATTTAAATATAGAAAGAACGAAGATGCGGAATTCTCTTTTTGCTCGACCATTAAGTTCCGGCGAGGCTTGGGAGTCGATGAGTATCAGCGAGTGTTGAAAGGTGGTACCGCGGAGAGACTAATTGGTACCAGACGAGGAAACGAGAAACGAGAAACGAGAGACTCGAAAATCCGGGATCTTGTTTATTTCGCAAAAGATTAAAGATTGGCGCGAGGGCGCGATCGATCGATCACGGTCCAACGAGAGGGTTTTCGAGTTTCTCGGCCTGTCTGCGGGAATTGCAAGTAACAATGTCCCCTCGTATATTCACGGGGCGTGATTAATGCGTGACTTTCGTCGACGGGACAGTCGACGTTGTCGCTTCCGCGACGACAGGAAGCGGGTCTACGAAACTTTTCGGCTCTTCGTAGCTAATTCCACCCGCCAACGGGCCGACAGTCCATTCGTGAGAGAACTTGTTGTGCGTGGGCATCGTGGGCGCACCCGATATATAAATAGATAAGGCTGGATGAACGCAATGGTCGGAGATAGAATCTAAATGAAAGGATCTAACTACCGCCGGTCCAGACGGCTGCACTGCATTAGCGGATTCGCCGACATCATAAAGACGATTATTGCAACCATCACGCGCTCACGATAACGTGCCTTTTGACAACCGAGAAGATTCACTCGTTCTCGGAAAGAAAAAACGGATTTCTTATCTCACTTCTACTCTGGTCATTTCTCATTTAGAGATACGTGATCCCCAATTATCAGTAGGCTGGGATGAACCAAAGTATAAATCTTGTTGAACTATTTATAATCGGTGATGATGATTTAATAAATATCAAGTATTGATAAGGCCCAACAAACCCCAGTTGTCTTTGTCACTTAATAAAATCGAATTATACATGGAGTTCAATAAATCCCAATCATCAATGAGGTTTACTGAACCTTGCTTATACATAGGGTTCAAGCGATACCTTTTATATGCAGTTTAATAAACCCAAATTATAGATCAAGTTCAATCAGTCCTAATTATACGTAAAATTCAAGGAAGCTCAATTATTGCTAAGGATCAGTGAACCCTAATCATCATTGAGGTTCGTTGAGACCTTGTACGTGGAGTTCAATAAACGATAAGGTTCAAATCATCCTAAAAATTGATGCAGATCAGTCAACATCAATTATTGGTAAGGTTGAATGAACCCCAAGCTTCAATCGGATTCAATAAATCCAAATTGTAGATCAGCTCCAGCGAATCCTAATAATCTAGATTTTCTAATAATTGATTTATCAAGCGTCGCATGTATGACTTTTATAGCACCCACAAGCAGTCTTGCAATTCGCAGAATAAATCATTCAGAGGGCGATGAACGCGGCTAAGCAGGTGCAGTTTGCATTTCTCTGGTAATAAATAAAAAATGAAATATATCCGGTCTGGCGAAGGCACGTGCATACGTGTATAGCCGGTACTAGTGCCGCGATTGAAGTGCTATTTAAGTATCGTACCTACAACTTGTATATCGTAGACTCGCAAGCTCTGGTGATCGATTATTCTTTCCTCAACCTTTCTACTTAGGCAGAGGCTCGTTAACCCCACCGAGAGGATAGACCACGCGCTGCATAGGATGTATAACCCGTCTTTTATAATTAGAGTTGGTCGTTAAAGTTCTTCGTATAACCCGTTAAAGCCTTTGCAAAAACGATTACTGCAACTGCTTTGATTCCTCCCTCGCTCCTGTTAACTTCTGCGCTGTTTCTGTACTACGACAACTCATTCTTTTTTTCTTTCTCTTTCGTATACCTACAATTACTTTTGCGCGGACTTTTCAGAGACGTCTGGCTGCTTCGGGCAATTTCAGAAACTTTCCTCCAAGGGCAAGGTCCGATTATCCGTATTATTCAAAATTTACATAAAATTACGTCGAAATTAAGTTTGCTCGGAATTGACAAAGTAGACGTCTGTGACTTGCATTCGTCTCTTTGTTAAATTTCCGCAAAGAAAGTGCATTAACTCGTTCACTTAAAAATTATGAACTTTTCCACCAGCCAAGTTGAGACAGTTTTCCCTTCAATTTCAAGATTATTTTAATATATGTTATTTAAAGTTGATAATTATTTAGGAATGGATTCAGGCATGCTTCCTTTTTCTGACGTATGACTAATACAGAATCTTTAAGAGATAATATATATCTCCGTCTTTTGAAATACTTTCAAGCCCCACTTGACACGAAAAACACTCCATGCTCAATAGAAACCATTCATTCGTTTTATCATCCAGAAATATCACTCTGAAGATATTTGTCGCATCAGGGTTGTTTTTATCGACTCATTGAGAAGAGACCTTAATCCAAGTGTTCATTTACTAATTCCAGATTTAAGCATCGAATTCGAACTCGAATACGTTGCGATTTTGAAATTCGTTGAAAGAAATTCTGATTTTTATGAAGTCTTTTGTGGGATGAGGAGTATGAGGCAGTAAATCGTGGGAATAAGAAAATCGCGTGACATAGTTGCGTCGCATGAAGCGGAATCTTTCCGGACAGTTAATAACCCGTTTAAAATCCGAAGGAGAGACATTTCTAGTGAACTGATATAAAGTAATAAGGGAGTTGAAAAGTTGTTAATCAACCCCAATTAGCAAAGGAATACAACGAACCAGAGTCATCAATGGGATTCTTCTTTTTACCAAATGTATGAAAGATAACAGAAAGCATAAGATACGAGTAGAAGAAGGAATCGAAAGAGACTGAAAGATATCTAAAGATTGAGAAGAAAAGGACTCGAGTCTAGGAAGCTCGAACAGTTCGAGAGGTGACATTACTTCGAATCCTCTGTCGATATCTCCATCAGTTGGTAATAAAATAAAACTCCGATGAACCCATCTCGCAAAAGTAATTACAACTTGGCGAGCAAGATCCGTGAAAACTCAAGAGCATCCTCCTAAAGGCCAGTGCGTCGCAGCCAGTCCAGTCTCACTGTCTAGTATCGGACTATCGCTAGGGCGAGATGCCAGAAATCAACCACGTCAAGACTGAAAGAAACCATTCATTCCAAAACCATCACTGAGAAGCCAGCCTTACACACTTGTGAACTTGTCCAAAGTCTGGCTAGTTTTAAACTCACGAATGCTTATCAGCTTGATTCTCTTAAAAGTTATTTTTCTTCTAACAGTTTTTTTTTTTTTTTTTTTTAATTATCTCATCTCGAGAACTCGTCTTATAGTATTTCAAATATTAAAGCTTTGAAATTTCGCGTTTTTTCTAATGACACTCGAGTAAAAAGTTGTGTTGGTTCAAGAAGTATGAGCGCGACTGGAAAATAAGTGGCAATTAATTTTTTGTGGAAGGTGTGCCTGATCCGTTAAATCCGTCGCTCGAGTTTAATTTTAGTCTGGCGAGAGCTTAAAGTAGATGTGCGCGGCATCCCTTCTCATTTTTTGTCCAATTTCAATTACATCCATCCTCGAACCGATCGGAAGTATCTAAGAGATTCGATTCTTTTTAGTTTTTATTTTTCTTGCAACAGAGACGCTACCTAAATCTTGCAAATCTTCCAATCATCAATGAAGCTTAATAAATCCAAATTTTACATTGGCTGCAAGAAACCCTAATATTTGGATAGGTTCAACGGAAAGATCCTACAGTTACACTGATATAAAATTTCACTTAAAAATCAGTTTACGGGTGTTTCTTCATCCGCCCAGAAATACTATTCACAATGCAGATATCCGCGACTCTCTCGAGTAGAGGAGCACATGTGAGCACACGGAGATGCAAGATTTGCAGATCTGGGTTCTGAAGTGTGTCCAAGAGCTGGGCAGGCATAAAGAAACCCTCGGAGGCATCCACACACGCACCTGGTTACATTGTGATCGGGCCCAGCTCAAATTCGTGCGGGCAAACGACAACAATGCGATGACGAATGCCCTCGCAACCAGGGACCAGAACCAGAGACCGTGTGGCAGCCCCTTGGCAAGTTGCTGCTTTATGCCATAGCATGTATGCCTACTTAAGTGTATTACTGTGAACAATATATACATCGCGTCCCACTAGGCAGGTATCCTTTGTCGACTATGTCAAGCAAGATGAGCTGGATCCTTTTGAAGGAGAGATTACTTCATTGAAATGCTTTTAGGTGAGGGCTACATGGGGGCTGACATTATCGTGAAAGAGGAGCGTATTAAAATATAATACGGTTTATTATATATGAACGAGGTCGAACGAGAACAAACTGCTCACGTTCAACCGGACGTAAAATTGGACTTGGGCTTGTCATTCCTAAGAAGCTTATGTTTAATTCTCGTTGTGAGTAAAGTCCTCATTATTTCCTTACTTCTAAGGACCTGTTTCGTAACTGTACTAAAAGTCCTTGTATGATTGTACGATATCTACCCCAGGTGTATTAAGAATGGTAAATTCATTAAATATTCTATACAAATGAATATTCAGTAAGAAGCGGAAAATTGTGATTCAATGGATGAAAGGTAGGAGAAATTGCGAATTGAAAAAGTTGTACTCAAACGACGTATCAGACAATCTCTGGAGCTCGCTCTGGAGCATTTTTATAATATCTTTGATGTCCCTTTGTTTAAGGAAGATTACTGTATTAAGGTCTGGGAGGTAATTTTATCTTCGCAGGAAGATCTTAGTTTTTTAGATATTTTTCAAGAGATGATTTAAGTGATATACTCCTGATGGTTTTAAGAAGAGCATTAAAGAACAGAAAAAACAATTAATACGAGATTGAATGAAAGCAGTTCATAAAGATACAAGCCCTTCTTTGATGCAATTTTTGTACTAGAAAGATCGCAGTTAACGAGGCGCTAAGTCTTTTTATATATCCTCTTCATATCACGAGATATTTTCGTTTTCCAGCTGTGCACTTTCTTGCTGTTCAAGGACATTAACTATCTATTCATTAAATGTTTGTCCCTCTGAACCAAATTTGGAATTTTGAAAACAAATGAGAACGTCTACGTGGAATTTTTGTATTACTTTAAGACAAAATCTTTTAAGTTGTTTATTCAATATTCTTGACAATTTGTTAATGGTTGATTGACATCGTTTTCATGTTGGACGGAATTAATCTCATCCGAATTCAATTAGAAAGTGTTTTCTTTTTTGGGTTGGTGTTTTTAGCACTAGATCAGATTAGAAAGTGTTTACCTGTTGAGGGAGGGTTTTATTACTCTTGGGATTTTCGTACCTGCATGTGTAGTACCTTTTACTTTTGTTTTGAATTGGGCGATATGTTTGTATATCAGGCATGTGATCTACGTCAATTAATTATTATTCAGTTCTGTTTTCACTTTCGGGCAGAGGTCGTGAAAGGTCAAAGTGGGACTCTTGTCTAATTCGTACCAAGCTCGCGATTCTCTCCAAGTTCTAAAGTAATTGCTAATTAAAGTGATTTAACTTCAGTGATTATATACTTTGCTATCTATTGAAACTTCCAGAATCTACATTTATACCGAGTTTCCAAACTATTTTTTCCAAATATAAGATACATTATACTAAAGTATAATTAAATCAAAGATTTTATAACGTATACAACTTCTCTCGCCAGCCCAATTAAAAAAATTAAGCAATCTGTAAATAAGATCCGCTTTAAAATTCAATTTCCATATTGACCATGAAAAGGGACTAAAGTTCAAAATGTCTTCTGAGAAAATGAGCTGTGTCGGAATTGATAATTTTTTCTGTAAAGCGTCAATTTTCCTTCATTGTGACATCTTATAGAATGCCTCTTTTACAAGATTGAGATGGCTCTCGACTGTCTTTTGTTCAGTGAATTTAAAGCTAGAATGTTTCGAGTAACTCATTGTATAGTGCTTAGGTCCTCGGTTGCTCAATCATGCACTTGGCTTGATCTTCCATTCGTGCTTGAACATGTGACTCAAATCAAGTTCGTTGTCCAATTCTCCAATGCCATTCATATAAAGTAAGGCGAGTAGAGGGATAGTCTCTTTCATAGTTTGTAGCTGGTGCACTGGGTCCTGGGTCGTGCAATGACACAAGAAGAACAGCAAGGGAATAGTATAGAATACGTCTGGTGAAGCGGAAAAGCTGCAATAGGGCGTTGTTCTCATTTGTATCCTCGATCGTGCGGTTTCCACATCACGAATAGTTCAACACACACTCCCGCGCTTCCATGTAACTGTCCCGCGGATCGCGTTTAAATTATGTGCAATTTATTGTCCCATTAATCATATTCTTTCCCATTTCTGAACAGCTCCCGGAAATAAATAATGGAACAGCCTGACGCAATTTGTCACTGATTTGTTACCGGGCAACTCCGCTAAAATCTCTCAGGATAGAAATAATCAAGCTTACTTTAGAGTGATTATTATTTTTATGTTGAGATACTGTATATATTTAAATTCTTAAAAGGCGAAAGTGAAATAAGCTGAGACTGCAAATTAACGTGGGCAATAAGTCACCCTGTAAATTATTTCAAGCACGCACTATAATTAGAGTTCCGTTAGCGAGTATATGAAGATTAATAACTAAAGTGACTCCGTACTAGGTAAATCAATTACAGCGGGGATAAAAATACAATGCAAGGTATATAGTATAAGGATAGTTTAGTGCACGCTATTAATGTGTAGTGTGTATAAGAATGAAGGAAGTTTACTGGATACGGTTTGGAGCTTATATTAGCCTCGGAGGGGCCAACTGAAAGACAATTAAGTTGAAATAGAGCTTCCGGTAGTAGAAGAGCGCAATGCCTTTAATTCTCTCTCTTGTGCGTGCATAGGTGTCCGCGTGCCTTTATTATGTCTCTGCTTTACGAGGGGCCGCTCCTTGCAGCTCAATTGTGATTTCTACACGCCCTACTTTCAGACACGGATTCCCGATTTAACGATAAATATCCGGGCTTAACCCTCTTGGATGTTCCTTTATTAATTGTTACATTGACCCCATAGCAACATTATGTTAGGTCCAGTCTTTTGTTCTCAATCCTCCCTTTGCAAAAGAATTTGCTTTAAAAGCTGGGTTAAAATTGATTGCTGTGACACGACGAAGAAGTCAGGTGATTGTTGGAGTGCCAAATGTCAAGATGGCAGGAGGTGAAGGTAGAAATAGAGAAACGTGGTAAAGGAGCTAAAATGACTAAGAAACCCGAGGTTAAAGCCGGGTTCGCGGAAAGTGAGGTGTGAGAATATTATGCGCGTGTGCCGGTAATAAGATCGTGCACGTGAGGAAAATGCAAAATTACCAGCCGGGTTAAACACACGATCATGGTTTTCTCTGGTAGCCTGGAACGACAGCCGAGGGATATAGTTCAGACTGGTCGAACTTTGAGCCCAAAAGTTCACCTTTGGCTTGAAAACTATATGTATACTCTTATTTTTCTCTTGAATATGAGAAACAATTTTAAACTTTAAATTACAATTTTAACTTGTACACATTTTTCGTTTCTTTTTCAACTGTTGCTTTTCTCTTCTAGAACCCAGGGCAGAGAACTTTAGAGAAATCTCAGTATCTGGGGTGTAGTCGTTATTCCTCGTAAATGACACGAATGTCTTGACTCAGTGGAGCATAATCATGAGAGCGTCATCGTTAGAATCTTCCTCGAAGATTTCTTGGGTTATGCTTGGCATGCAAAGCTCAGAGGAATATCGCACTTACAATAATGCCACGTCGTGTTACCGTGTATCTTATATTACTTGATGTTGCTCAGCTCAAGATCCCTTCGTTTTCACCCCAAACTCGTTACATTCTAGGAAACGCTCGTCCCCTATCAGCAATATCCACCTAAGATTTTTCTTCATTATACGACACTGAGGAAAAGACGTGCCTCGACGACCGAGTCTAAGGCCAAATTGAATAAAAAGAGGGGGCCCTCTGAGCAAGAACGAAAACAGTCGACAAAGACAGATTAGGGGGAAAAGTCCTTAACGTTTTTACATTTAAGTTCTTCTGACTGGGGCGTCAAAAATGATTTTATTCGGAAACAAATCTTAAGAGCGATCTTAAGCATTTATGTTTGAAATTTCCTTTGCTTTTTCTTTCAATTTCAATGTTTTGAACTTCCATAATTAAAAATAATAATAACTTTACAATTAGAAATACAAGTAAGAAATTCATTATATTTTACAAACTTATTTAAATAATTTCTATTTTCTCAGTAAAAAAATCTCATCTTCTCTACAGTTCTCCTCCAATCCAAACAAAAATTAATGGACACCCAGTCTGACAGTTTACCATTTCTGATGAATGGGTTCCTCACAAGGCAAAAGGCCTCTTAGGGATGAAATCAGAATTCTGACAAAGTTGATTGACAAACTAATATATTTTAAAAGGCTAGGAAGGAAATTGGGATTGGTTTTCCAAGTGTCCAGTGTCATTGAGGCAGGGGGTAAATGTGAGAAGGTTGTCAAAATGATCGAGAGGTAGAAAAGTTTGCACAGCCGAAAGATGTGGTGGACGAGGCGATACGTCCCCTCGTTCTACTTTTCGGACAAAGTTTACTCGCGAGCCTTTTCTATCCCAGGAGTTTCATCCTATCGGAGGGGTGACCACCCTTCTTTTATCTACCCTATCCTCCCCCACAGCCTCATTTCGAGAGATATATCTTTTTTTTTTGTAATAACGTTACACCGCGCCTGTGCGGACCCCCGTGCCATCGTTTCTTCACCCAGAATGCGTTCGAAGCAGCATCAACGACAGTCGTAAACGTGATCGGACTCTTATATACGAATTTCCCGCTATTGGGAACTCCTTTCCCCTTTTTCTTCGCGAAGTCGATGCTCGTTTTCCGAGAGTCGACTACCTATAGGTTGTAGGTTCCACCTTAATATCGAAATAACGTACGTACCTGCCAACAGTCGTGTCACGTAATGGGGAAGACAAAAAAAAAGTGGGGTGAGAAAATAAGAAGGGGATGTCTCAAATAAAGAGAATTTAAAAGGAATTTTCTTAAACGCATTTTTTTCATGAATAATATAATGAAAAAAGTAATAAAGTTTGTAACGCGAGTGGATTTGAAGCAATTCAGTCAATATAGATTAATTTGAAAATAAAGAAAATAGATGGGAAAGGACAAAATGAAAGAAGGTGTAGATGGAAAATAGAGAAGGGATTCCTCTGAGAGAATCTAAAAGAACTTTTTTAAGGACGTTTCATTGAATCAATTTCCCTTCGGATAAAATAATAAAATAAGGGCAAATGAAAGCAGCCATCTGCTTTAATGCTTATAGCCGATAGATTAATGGAGATTGAGGAAAAAGTTATGGTTTGCCTTAACGAGACTTCAGTCTGCTGACTTCACAATTTTTCAAATGCCTGAGGCTACGTTCAAGACAGAACACTTCTGATGAAAAGCGAGAGCAGGAAGCGATATTCACGATCGTCCAATAGTTTCAAATAATAGCTAAAGCATTTTAAATTAAAGCAAGGAAATATTACCCAGTTTCTTTTCAAATGATTCCAATTGCAATCTTCAGGAAGATAAAAGTGGAAAATAGAGAAATATTGAATAGAAAATATAATTTTCAGAAGAATGATATTATATTTGCATTTTTCATCAAATTTTTTCCAAGAACTGTCGCTTGGTGCATTCACCCTCACAAGACTTGTCAATATATGTACTTTCTTGTCAAAGACTCTCTCGTGCTCAATTATAAATGAAATCGATATCGCCTTGCTGGCAAAAAAAAAATGAGAAAAAAATAGAAAAGTAAAAAATGACCGTAAAGGAAAAGCTGAAAGTGAATGGCACAAGTGTTTTTCTTCCTCGCTTCTCATATATTTTCATCGACGTAAAGCTGTTCGACACTGATGCTTCGATAATAGGGTTGCGTACACTCTCAGGCACAAATGGTTATTCGGGTATCGATTTCATATTAGGCCAACAGTAAGCTACATTCTCCACACACTAACAGCACTAGAAGGCCGGAAATAATTTTTATCGTGAGTGGTGGGCGTATAAAACCTGAATCAACATTCACCAAACTTAAGAGGGTGGGGTTGAATCTAATTTTTCCCATTATAAGATGGTTCGTGTAACTTCTTTTCATTAATTAGTGGTTATTAATATTCATACCATGGGAAAAGTCCACTTGCAGAGCAAACAGTACGTGTTCCAGGGAAAGTTGACTTCCTCTTCTCCAGAGCAAACACTCTTCCTTGCTCTTTGCAATATACATTCAAAAATATTCTAATTTCGACTTTCACGTCTTCGCAAAGTGTCTTATTAGTATTCAAAAGTTGATTTTCATTCCAACTCTTCGTATTATCAAGAATTGATTTGGTGAATTTTTCAAAATGATGTAAGATTTTCAATTTCGATGATTAACGATGACAAATATAATTGAAGAAAGAAACCCGTTAAGTTTCCCTCTTTATTCCTTTATATATTTGCCTATTAACTTTTATCATGGGCGCTGAAGCCAAGGGGTGACAGTCCCTTCTTTCCTGCAGACTTGGAAGGGCTTGAGTCCATTTTTTCCCCCCAGGTTTTCCGTCTCGGTGTTACATTGAAATTGAATTTCTATGAGAATGAGAAGAGAGCGATTGCCTCCTTGTATCATTTGTACGTCATCCATTTACATTGTGAGCTGTAGACGAGTTAACAAAGGGCGTGAGCAAAGAAATAAAATGAAAAAGCTGGTAGTTGAATATAAGCACGTGCCCAGACATTTGATATTTTCATTCTTTATGAAGTTTATGTTAGGAGAATAAATGACAATTTCTGTAATAAAATGCGAAAAAGACAATTTCGGTTGTGGAAATTTTCTCCTAAAACGTCTTTTGTAGACGTGGAATGCTCGCGCGAAAATGATCCTAAAAAGAGTCGCACGTATTGCTAAAAAAGAGAATTTCTCGGCGTTACTACAGCGCGAATCGCTGCAATCAGCGAAACTCGCCATCTGGCCGCTGCGTATTGCATTATTCAGCTGTGAATCCTCACAATAAAGAACTGGAGTAAAAAATATTACCTGTTCGCTCAGATAAAATTTGTATCTCGAAGTAGGAAACAGGATTTCGATGACGAATACGTGCGTCAGATTTAAATTCTTATATTTCGCTCAGTGAAGTCGCTCGTGCACTGAAGCAGAGATGATCAATGAGCTGTGATTTCGGGCACGCGAATCTGTAGACAATAAATAAAAATACAAAACCAGTAGAGAGAATCAGAAGAAAAAGCAGCTAGAGCACTTGTATCAAAATTCAATTTTTGGAAATATCTTGAAGGAAATTTGAGAAGGCGAAATTTGAAAAAGAATATTTGTGATAGATAATAAGTTTAGTTATATCAAATCTTCAGCTCGTACATCATGATATATTTAAGTGACATGTGTGAATACGCTCATCTGCAATCTCAGTGAGTGATCGAGTCCCACCAATCTTTCACTCAGACGATACTCGACTATACGCAGGGCCACAATCAACAATTATCTCTTTACTCTCGATATTAGGGGTAGAGTTTACTGCTCCTGAACTGCGTGTGAACAATTTTATGTGAAAGAATCATTTTATTTGACATTCTGTAAGATTATACAAAATACAGGAAATTTTTAATTTTCACAACTATTGATCAAATACTGTTTATTTTTACAGATTGCCACCACCTCAACAGCAGGTTACTGTCGGTTCTCTTGGAGGTGGAATGGGAGGTGTTGGAAATGGAGGTAATGGTACCACTGGAGCTCAAGGTCAACCTTTGGTGATGCCTGGATTTCCACTTCGTGCAGCAGCCGTGCCTCATTATTCCCCATATTCCCCATCTCGTTTTCACATTGACAAAAGATGTCAACACAGATGCTCCTGGAAATGCTTTTCCATTGGCTTGATTCTCCTCACCGTCGCTCTTGTAGCCATGCTCGCATACTTCGCTGGTACGTCAACTTACCTTTATTCCCTTCTTTTTTCTCAATTTTGTCTTTTTTTCCCTTTTTCCACTCCATGACTCTGGAAAGTTTCTTTACTAAAGTTTCAGAGTCAAGACTAGAATTCGAAGTATCTAAAAATGAGTTTTCTCTATCCAAGTTTTGACTTCCACATCTCGTGACAATATGAAAGGAATTCAAGAATAGTTTAGTCCTATTTCTACAAAAGTTGGATCACGCAAGTGTTCATAGAATTTTCAGGGACCTCCTTTTTAAATTCGATTGACGAATAGTGAAGAAAGTACAATTTTTTGTTCAACAGTTGCAGAGGATTTTTTCCAGATTAATTTAAAAGTTCATTTTTATGATACAAATTATGACGAAGTATTGTTATAGGTGTATTGAATTTTTCAGATTTTAAGAGATATTTGATCGTTTCATCCAAATATTGTATTTCGGATGACCTAGTATGGATTGTGTCGCGCGATACGCAGTTACCATTCGGAAGAGGGTTCCGCGATCATGAAATAAGGTCATTCACAGTTCACTGGAACTCAATTTTAGCGATAGTTATATATAACGTTCGACATTGCGTGCAGAGCCCATCCCTTCCCTCAAAACTGTAATGGTCAATTCTATCGTGCACGTAGAAGCAAAGCCGGATTACCTCCGAGGTTGTTGAATCACCATAAAATTACGCTTCCCTTAACACAAGACCTCCAGAGATTCGATGGTTAGTCTCGAATTTCACCAAGTTCTCGAAATAATGAATGTTAAATAAAGGGCACAAAACCACTGCGAAATCTAAATTTAAATCCCAAAGTTGAGCCAATTTCGTAAATTATGTACAAATATACACCACAACTCTAAATACATTTATATGTTATGAATCGTAAACAAATGTTTCATTTGAAATGTGAGCAGGAAACACCGACCATTTGGGAATTGGAAACTGTGTCGATTTTGAAAAGAAAGTACTGCGATCAAGAAAAAAAATATTTAAAAAAATATATTGAATTTCCAATAATTGTTATATCCTTAAAAATGCGATTACAGATTAAATTGACGAAGCAGAAACCTTAATTGCAACCTCACTTACTCTTGCCCCATTTTCCAAACTCCTAACTTATTCAGAACTGAAGATTCAAGTGCCGAATTTGGTCCTTAATAGGCAGAAACGTTGGCAATAGCCATTAACCTATTTTCTTCATCCTGCAGTTTCCAAATTCCGTCAACTGTGAGATTCTGCAGATTTTACGTTCATGAGATTCGAAAAGGAGTCGAAAAGGCAAAAGAGGGATTACAATTTTCAACTTGCTTCTCGTTGGGATTCATCGTTACACGATGATTTCTAGCTCCATCGGGCAATTTAGTTCGCTTATCTCGCTCCGTTTCTCTTCGTAATTCTCTCCCTCTTTAACTTCCTCTTACGTTGCAACGAACATGGGAAAAAAGTCGTGTTCTCTCTGAATTGCAGTCATTCGACGAGAGTGCAATTAGTGATCTAATGAACCTCAGTCTCGTCGCTTCCCAATACGAATATAATGTCAAAATACCACCAATATGCTGCTCTTTAAATACTTACTTTAAGTCCTTTCATTTACTCTTACTTTCATTTAACTCTTAATATATTTTCCCTGTGTGAGAAAATTGAATAAGTACATAGAGACGACGAATTATGTCAATTTTTCAGCAGTGAGTTCGATGCGGCCAATGGACAGCACCAGCTGTATTTTAGTTCAAGATGTTAAGACTGTCACCCACGAAAACGCACACATTCATGATTCGATATCCACGCAGGTTCCAACTGAAGGTAAAATTCTCGGATATACATTTTTATTCATGTATTTGAAATAATTTTACGATTGTATGTGATATCAAATATTTATAGATGTTTTATATTAGTTATGAGCTAAAAGACCTTCTAAAAACATCAATAAATTTCCCGTGTTTGTTAAAGTAGTAAATGTATTTCAGATTTCATTTCTGTAGCATACGCATGCATTAATCTATTGTTGACAAGAAAATCCTTTCATTGCAGAGAGTCTACCGACAAGTACGGCCGAGCACTCAAGTGCGGCGGAGAACGCTGGCGAACAGCAACAAAGCGATCCGCAGATTCAACAATCGGCTCAACAATGGCCAGCAGTTCTCGAATTGCAAGCATATAACGTCGCTCATTCCGCCGTGATACCACCTTACCACTTTTGGAATACTGAGTTTCTGAACAAGCAGCCGGCTTTTATTCGACTCAACTTGACATTGCCCTGGGGTGCGAACTTTGCCGTTTACGGACGACGCAACGTTGCTCCCAGTGTTACGCAGTATGACTTTGTCGAATTCGTCAAAGGAGGTAGAGTCGACCATCGACTTAAGAGGGCAGCCACACAACCTCTCAGCTATACCAAGCAGCCCACTTCAGTTGGAACTGTGAACATTGATGATGTGAAAAATGATTCTGAATTCGATCACGTTCTGGTTAAAAGAAGTAATTTGGAATCGATGCTCGTCAACGTTAGCCTCTTGCAATATCTGGACACTGGGAGATGGTTCCTTTCGGTTTACAATGACGAGTTGCAACCTTACAAAGTCACTCTTATTGTCACAGAAGCTGAGGGTGTGTCGACTACTTGTCTGAGTGATTGTTCTGGCCGAGGTTCCTGTTATCTTGGAAAGTGTGATTGCATCGATGGCTACCAGGTTAGTTGCAAGATGTAAAACTCAGTAAAATAGATTTAAGTATATTAGGATAGGAAAATATTAGAAATTGCAATCTCAAGATGATTATGATTAATCATTGTCCAAAAGTAAGACTTTTCTTCAGTT
Source organism: Synergus japonicus (assembly GCA_900474275.1). Lineage (NCBI taxonomy): Eukaryota > Metazoa > Arthropoda > Insecta > Hymenoptera > Cynipidae > Synergus > Synergus japonicus. The sequence goes on from UCOH01000175.1 coordinate 69,742, forward strand.
CATAAAACTCAAATCAAAGCTACAAATTATCTTTCACAAGACACAGATGAGAATTTACTGACCCAGACTAAAGTATGCTTAGCCTAAAGTCTGCCAGATTATCGGAATAGACAGTTCATAACATATTGGAGAAAAATCGTAAGAGTCTTTGTCTATTGACTGAACGAAAAATGATGCGATTATCTTCAGGGCTATATATATATATATAGTCTACGGTAGTCGTTAGATCAACGATGCTACTGTAGGAGGACCCTAAAGAATAGAGGGTAGCTTCCGGATTATCTGCAGGAGACAAGACATGCTGCAGGATTATCTGCAAGGATGGGATTTCGAGGAACGTCGTAGTACTGCAATGCGTCATTAAAGAGCAATTACTTTCTAGACTAATTCCTTATAAATAAGGAGCGGAGTAAATTGGGTCGCTTTTCATAGATGAAGTTCCAAAGCCATAGTACTGAAGTTGAACCCAGTATTCTTCATATTCAAAATTAATAGAATTTAATATTTCAAATGAAGTCTTACATTTCAGCTGATTTAAAGAGCCGATAGCAAAACCTCACAAAGCTAATTGAACAAACTAATTTTTAAAATATTGAATCTAATTTTGATTACCTCTGCCAAGAGGAAAATCCAGAACTATTTTCTGTCCTATTCGCCTTCTTCTTGAGTGAAGCAGTCTTACTCGAAAACGAATTAGATTTTTTTAACTCGCTGGAGTAACTGAACTGCGATGCGCTAGATCCAATCGAGCACGTAATTGTATTACTCACTTGGCGAGGTTTTGCTACCGTGACGTCTAGTATGTTATCGCGTGGATGTGGAAGGTGTGTGCCAACGATGAGACAAGATTCACATGTTCGTTTTATGCATCTTCTCAGGGTGCTGACTGTAGCAAGAGTGTTTGTCCCGTTTTGTGTTCCTCTCACGGACAATACGGCGGTGGGGTCTGCCACTGTGAAGACGGTTGGAAGGGTGCCGAGTGCGATATACCCCTTGGGGATTGCCAAGTACCAGATTGCAACCAACATGGCCAGTGCGTACGAGGTTCCTGCAACTGCAATCCCGGATGGAAGGGCCCCTTCTGTTCTGAACGTAAGTTCTCGTTTAATCTTCCCTGCTACCTTAAAATAACTCTAGTTTGCACTTCCCCTTATATATTATTTATCTCATCAGGGTAAAGTCCCCAATGATTAAAATTCTATTTGGAATAGTCTTGCAATTGTATTTCCGATCTCTTTTTCCAAAATCGTCTAACTTGACATTAACTTTCGCTTGAACAAAATATTTCCAAAAAATCCAGACAGCCAAGAGACTAAAGACGATCTGAGTTGAATAACTTGGAATCCCTCGACTAACAAATTCCAAGAATAATGGGATTGTTCTGATCCATAATTTAAAAAGTTGATCTATTCATCAACGACCCTCGCAATCAGTATTCAGTAGGAGTCGAAGGTTTGGGAGGGTTATGAAGGGTTTGTCGAGCCAAGTTTTACAGTTATCATTAAAGTTCCGTTAACCGAATTGCAAGAAGTGAAAGTATCGAGGAAGTAATTGGAGATTGCGATTCCAGCCGACTGTCCCGATCCTAGCTGCGGTGGACATGGCGCATGCGTTGAAGGCAAATGCTACTGTAAGGCAGGATGGCAGGGTGAAAATTGTAGCCAGGTGGACCAACAAGTTTACCAGTGTTTACCAGGCTGTTCCGAACATGGCACCTACGACTTAGAATCTGCTGCCTGCATCTGTGAAGAACATTGGACTGGAATCGATTGCTCGCAACCGAGCTGCGGTCTTGAGTGCGGACCACATGGAACCTGTGAACAGGGTCGTTGCAAGTCAGTATCGAATCAGCTGCTTTGTTAATATTACCTCTTCTGTCACATGAACCCTTTTATCTTTGCCCACGTGCCCTCACTAATTGTTCAGCCTTAAAGTATTACTTCCACCATATTAGATCTGACTTATTCATTAGATTAAATAATAAATTTCTTGTTGTTACAAATGGAAATTACTTTCGCAGATGCAACGACGATTGGACAGGAACGAAATGTGATCAAAAGCCTTGTGACCCTCGATGTGCAGAACATGGTCAGTGTAAGAATGGAACCTGCGTTTGTAGTCAGGGTTGGAACGGGAAACATTGCACATTACGTAAGTATTGTAGTAGGAAGGTTTCGCTCTAAGTTCGAATTACCATATACTGCGCAGAGAAAAAAAAACCCCTTCAGACAAGTACACTAAAAATAAATTACACCATTTCGTAGCTGGTTGTGAGAATTCGTGCAGCCGTCACGGCTTGTGTACTTTACTGGATGGCGAATACAGCTGCGACTGTTCAACCGGTTGGGCCGGCAGAGACTGCAGTATTCTACTTGAAATGGAATGCAACGATGAAATTGATAACGACGAGGGTGAGTCTAACTACAAGAATAAATTATATTGATCGTAATTGGGAAATTCAAGAAGTTTCGATAATAAAAGTTTTAATTTTGTTTCATAAAAGCTAGAAGGCAAAGATAACGATTATGTAATTCAATAGGAAAGATGCCTGAACGTTAAAGGATAATAATTGAAGATTTTAATGATGCTCTTTGTTTTCGGGCTGTTCTCTTGTCAAAGAATAGACGTTTTGATTGTTGAAAGAATCAGATAATTAATTTTGATTTTAAATCACGACATCCTCAGATGGAATGATCGACTGTTCGGACAGCGAGTGCTGTTCTCACGACGCCTGCAAGGATCACATTATGTGCCTTGCCAGCAATGATCCTGTCGAGGTTCTTCTTCGAAAACAGCCACCAAGTGTCACCGCGTCCTTTTATCAAAGGGTCAAGTTCCTCATCGAGGAGAACAGCGTACAGAGTTATGTTCACACGGACGAATATGGTGAAAGGTAGGTTCCGTTTAGGATTCGTTAAAGACAGACCCAGTGATTCAATTTAAAAATTTCAGCGACTAATGAAGTCTTATATCTAACGCTTCCTTCTAAATCATTATTTTATAATTTGGTCTTAAAAATTGATTATGAATGAAGCGTCTGGTTACCGAGGTTAGAAGAATTTCAGATACCAACATAGAATTAATTTCGGATTCGGTTTCGTTACCATTATGGCATGACGCGTTTAGTTTTTTTTTTCTTAAGGATAAAAAGCATGCCTCGGACGGTTGATGCACAAAATTAAAAGATTATTCAGATCGCGAACTGATCTTGAAAACTTTCTAAGACCGTCGCTTGAACTCGATTATGTCGCATTATTGACACAGATATAAAATTAAATTGGTGCATGGTTATACCAAAGATAGATTAATTGGCACAATTAAACCTGCGCAAGAATTCTCACAATGGGGGAATTCCATCTATTTCGTCTTTTGTATTTAATAAAAATCGTCTCTCCGTAAAATACCTTCAGATTTCCTTCAAAGCTAATTTGCTAGCTCTTGCGCAAAAATCGGATTCCCTTTGTGCCTTCTAACATGGAAATTTCACTTTAAAGTAAAAAATCTTGAGACCTTCGTTCAAGGATAAGTCTGGAATCCTCCTTTGATAATCTGAGCGGTCGGTTGCTGCAACCAATATCTTTGTTTGAAAAAAATTTCGACTTTGTGCTTCTCATTCGTAAATATATTCCCCTGTTGTGAGCGCGTATCGGTTGTCAAAGATATTTACTCCGATCAATTCTACTATTAGGAACGGGCTATCTAAGATGCATCGGTGCAGAGAACCGTGTTGTTGTCGGAGGAGAGCCCCCACCCAATCCCGTGGGTGGAGGACATCGATTCCGTCACCTTCTTTGGACCATCCCTTTCCTCGTGTATCACCCTCTCCCTCCCTCAAATGCCAGAAGCACCGACGATCACCTCGGAAGCACTACCGATCAAAGGGCCTTGTTGCTGCTTACTTCTATTTCTGTTCCTCGCGGCAATATAACCGGTAATGTGACGGCTACAAAGTTTCTGATGGGTGCTCATTCACCACGTTCAATGAAACTTTGAACACTCGTCGACGTATCGTTGCGGGCTACATGGAAACCAGGACACGTACTTCCCAGATCCCCCGAGTTTCCTTTAAAATCTAGCTTACACGACGACCCAGAAATAAACCAAACTCCAATCAATTTAATAACATCCGCAATAAGTTTAAGTAAACTTGTACTGATTAAATCTAAAGTCATTTGGGTCAAATTTCTTGATTAAGATGAACGCGTTAACAAACTTTTCATCTGTTATTCCAAAGATTTTCGAAATATTTTATGGTGACCTTTTCAATAAAACTTCATACCAGTTTGATGTTATTCAAAAATCTTGATGCTATTGGTTTTTAATTACCCCAAGGAATCAGCACCATCATAGAAAATTTTAATTTGAACGTGACTTGGCTCATTTTTCAAGTGATGCGAGGTGCACGATACATAATTCGTGGTGCAACTGGTATTCGAGGGGTTCGTGTACGTTGTCTAGTGTTGCTCCTCTTGTGTGTAAACCCTACCAAACCACCCTAATCACCCGAGCCCGAATGCGGCTTCGTTGAACTAATATTCAAAATTCACGATTAAAAACTTTGTGTCGTTGCGCGAAGATACTTTTAGTGTTCTTTGCTTTTACGTATACTACTTGTTTGTGTTTCTGATTTTATTTTTTCATTTGCCGCCCGTAATATAGATTCTTATCGCAGTCAGTCGTGATTGCTCAGACTAATTTGCCAGATTTCAAACACCTTGTTTATGAGAATGGCAAAGCCGCGTGAAATATTCGAAATCGTACTTCAGTTAAGTAAATGTACATAGAGAAGAGATATTCATGATAAATCTTTAATATAAAAGTAGACGTCGGATCGGGACGTCAGCCAAAAAAATTGGGGGGGGGAAGACAAATTTCCATTCAGGAGAAACAGACGCCTCGATCCGACGGCCAAAATATTTCCATCAATATGGTAGACACAAGTTTGAAATTCATTGATAAACGCTTGCTTCAGGGAGCCTCATAGAAGCAAATAACACTGCTTTTCTCGTTGTTTTCACCAAAGACAAATGCTCTTGAAGTATTTACTCTGAATATCGTGTGTTCGTGAGCACCGAGGTTTACAAAAAGTGTAGAAGCGCCTAAAGCTAATCTAGACATATTTGATTCTGATGTAAAGTTTTATCGCAGGAAATGAGACAAATTATACTTTATTCTTTGAGGGACAGATTTTTTTTCACGAGAGACGATGGGAAAATTGATTCCTGAAAGGATTGACAGAAATCAGAGCCACGAACTGTTGTCACGTGTATCTCACTATATGTATGTTACGTAGTTTCCAACTTGTGTCCGTCATATGTTTACCACTATATGTTGAATGAGTCTGTGAGTGTCTGAGTTCATGTGCGTGACTGGGACAATCGCGTGTCCAATGAGTACGCTTGATTAGTGTGTGTCTACGTCTATTGTTTCTGTAATGGCAGTACGCAGCATTGCAAGGAGCGCTCATCGAAATGTCATTTCCGATGGAAGATACGTTTCCCGTCGATTAAAACTCTATCACTACTAAGCGAAAAATGAGCCTTTGAAGAAAAGAACCCCTCTAAACCGTAATCTAAATGGAAATCACCCCGTGGAAATATTCCTCATTTGCAAAAGACCGTTTAAGTTTCATTTTTATCTATCAAAAAAAAAGAAAAAAGAAAAAGAAAGGAAAAAAACTAAAAGGAAAATGAATGAAAAGCAAACCCTCTGAAGTTTCTGGGTTCTTGCCACCAATCTCTCCATGAAAAAGGATGGATTCTTCGCGATTTTCATTGAAGGCTAATGGCGAATTTTCCCAGGGGTGCAATTACGATTTGCGCGAATCTGCGATGTTGCGTATTGGCCGCAAAACGTGGGTTCTGTGACCGTGTGGTAACACCCTTTTCTTCTCGTTGGTTTTTCCCACACGTAGTGCGTTCTGGAGTTCCTTTACGGCGCGGTAAGTTGCAGCTCAGCTCTCGCTAAATCGTTCATGTCCAACCATCTATGCTCGTCGCTCGTTCCATTATATCATCTTACATGTATTTTTTTCATAAGAGCTTCTCAATTTATTAGCCTGTTTCACCTTTTTCTTCTTCCTTATGTTCCTGTGATACGTGCGTATGATATGTACGATCACGATAAACACATTTTTTATCAGTTTAGTCTCGTTTTTTTTTTTGCGTTGCCATGTTTACATCGTCTCCGCTTATTTCTCGTACACTCCTTTGTTATTCTTATTACACAGTTATTGCTTTTCATACCTCTCCCACTGTTGTGCGCTCCACTTGCGTCGAATCGTACCCCGTCGTCGATTTGACAATATTTTTCTGCCGCAGCGTCCCCTTTCTGGTTTCACAGCAATTATCGTTACTTTCATTAGCTCCAGTCTCTCTTTTTTTTAAATTAGATCTCAAGCGAAGTACTTTTCTCTTTTATCTGTTAATAAAATAAAGGGCACGCTGCGTTTGCTGACTAAAACTATCATGAGCAATTTTTAAAAGTGAAAATTGTCTGCGGGTGCGAGCAGAGACCTGTGTATAGAGAAAAATGTTGACCACTTGAAAGTAAGCTTGATAACTTTGAAATATCAAAAATTGGGTCTTTGAATAGTTTGAATATTCGACTGTATCGTGCAAATTCCTTTCAGATTGCAAAACGAATTCTTTCTGTAATAAGTCAATTTAGTTTCACGTATCCAATTGTAGTTTTTTATTTATTCTTCACCAAAAGTAAAAATTTTTGTCTCATTGATACACTGCTTACCTTTTTCCTTTTCCAGATAACACACCGTAAAAGTGATATGATTGTGTAGTGTAATTTTTCAGATTATAAAGTTGGTAGTACTGGGTCAAACTCAATTGTACCAACATTATAGCTGTTACACTTACCTAATTATGACGGGATTCCCCGGATTATATTATCCAGTAGACATTAAGAGCATTGGACCCAAGTGTTAAATTGAAAATTCAATTCTCCATTTTATTCAACGAAAATTATAGATAAATATTTTTTCGCTCTGTAGCGCTAATCTTTTTTCAAATATAAGACTGCATACAGAGCGCAAAAATATTTAATTTCGATACTTTTTGCATAAAACGAAGAATTCAAAATTGAATATTTTCATTTTACTTAAAAAAAATATTTGAATTAAGTATTTTATCACTCTGTACGCATAATTCTAGTTAAAAATTGATTAATTCTACGATGGGAAAATTTTCCAAATTTATTCATTAGTTGAGTAAAATGAAGAAATCGAATTTTGAAATGAGAACTTGGCTCCAACACCCTTAAACTTAAAAATGAAAGCAGATTTTGTTTTTCTGTTACTTGGAGTGGAGAGCAGTGTATTTTCTCGAGAAGCTGGACACTAGGGCATTGCGAAAGTCGATTTGAATTCTAGAGTTTCCGGAACGCTAAGCGGTCGAAGGAATAACTTCTAGTTGACATTTTCTACATGTTCAATGCATTCACTCGTGTCACGTAGCCGTTTCGTTGTTCTCTGCTCGTGCCCGCAGCAGTACCGTAACTATTAGTTTTCCCACCTGTCACGCGCGTCCGATCGTTCATACTTCGTGACAACGTTTTCGTTTCGGAAGTTTCTTCCCCCATTGTCGTCGGATGTACGCCTCGACGTAGAGACGGAGCCAGTACTGTCCTCGACCACCACGTACCAAACATTACGTACTGAAAACCGTACAAACCTGTCTACTCTGTGTTATCTGTGGTATGTCGTCAGATTGTTGTTTTTTTGTTATGTCTTGTCTACTTCTTGTCCTCTAGTGCGTCAACCCTGTATTAGTATATATGCTACCATATTTTATTACCTGGTCTTGTGTTGTTTATGTTATTGCCAGGCTTGCATATTGCGTACCTTGTCGAAATTATCTATTATAGTGAACGTCCTTAGCATCCATACACACTAGTTTGCCCATCACTGGATCCATCTAAAAATTTTGGTCCACAGCTCTCTGTTGATTCTTTCTTCTCAGATTTGAAAGTTTGATACTTTGATGGGCAATCTAATACACACCGCCGACTAAATCGTCAGAACACGATAATTTTGTCTCTTGTTTTTTTTTTCCTAATTACCAATAGTGCGTACACAATGATGTGCAAATATATATATCACTCATAACGAATGTCGCGAACGGTCAATTTATTTACAAAGAGAGAAAAGAAATTAACAATCGGCAAACGAATGTCATACTGTTAATTAATTACGTGAAGAGTAAAGAAAAGAAAAGAACCCAAAGTCCTTCTTCCCATCTTCCCTTGTCTGCGTCTGTACTACCGTCTTAACAATGTACCAATTACCCTTAAATGACCTCACCAAACCTTGTGTCTGTCTTTCTCCGATCCAATCGTATCAAAAATCCACTTAACGAATTAAACCCGATGCCCGTCTTCCCGTTGCCCATTGTAATGATCATCTAATAAGCGCAAAAAGTTTCGTGTTACGAAATATGAGACATAGATAACAACAGATCTCTATCTCAAGGCTAACCGCGTTTTCGTCCTGAAATGATGCTCGTTTCAAAACGTCTTCGATACTTATTTTAATTGCGACGTGAGTAGAGATTTTTTCCAAAATAATGAAATCAAAATAACGAACTGAGTCATTATAAGATCTGAAGAAGTCGAGCAAAATTTCTCAAGCGAACAAAGGCAGCCGGATAGAAGAGGATAATGATATATATAACAGCGCGACTTTCAGATCACAGTTAGTACCGCGTTTACGAGAAAACACATCGGAATCATTTTTTCGTTAATCCCTCATTTATAGGTTGGCGTCTGTCTTGAAGATATCCGTGTATTTCGATATATTATGTTGTCATATCACGTATTATGGTTTCCCATGATTTTACAGTAGTGATGACAGTGCCTGCCACCTCGCTGAGCTACTCTTTCTTGGAGGATCGGCACTTGGTCATGTTTCTCTACTTCCAAGTTTCTTCACCGTCATCAACAATTTCTATTTTACAACTTTTTTTCATACTGACAAGGTTGTGCCCATTTTTGTATTCTATTTCTCATATATCTTACATTTGAAAAAATGTATTTCTAGCGTTATCGAGTTTGCATACACAATTTATTATTATTTGAAGAATTAAATAGGCACAGCCTTGTTTCTTCCCAGGAAAAAAACAAAACTATTCAAGATCAAATTTTTACTACTAGATTCCACAGAGTGTAAGTCAAAGTTTCAAAATTATAAAGTGAGGGTAAGTCTAACTAATTATCAATTTCTTAATAAATCTTGACCAACTTTTTAAAAAATGCTTAAAATTCAATAAATCTCAATGAGAATATTCTAAATTTGTTGTGGTTCTAGAATTAGCTTTCGAAAATCCAATTAATCCTTCGATTAAAAATTTTTAACGCTTGCAGCAAGAAAATTATGTATCAGCATTTCAATAAACAGATTCCGTTTAACTGAAAAGATGTTTTTCTACTTGGAAATTGAAGGATTAATGAAACATGTTTCGCTTTTTAAATATGATTGCCAAAGCTTCTTTTTTTCTCTAATTGCAGCTTTTTTAGAGAAACAATTTTCCGACAATAATTTTGAAATCAAATCACTGAGGAAAACAATAATTACTTTACTCTTTCTCACTTAAAAGTGTTCTATTGCCAACAGATTTTATTAAAATAGTCGTATAATTTTTGGACTTAAACACTACTTGGAAACTAAAGTTTAAGATAGAATTTTAAATAAAATTATTGAATAATTTTTTTTTTCTGAGGAATATGTGCGAAATGAAAATTATTTGACCTTTTGTAAAAAAGTTAGTGTTATTGGGTCAAATTAACCCAGTGAGAGGCCGATAGTCACAGAGTTGATACGAGTGCGATCCTCCAAGGACCAATATGATTTCCCCTATGCAGTTCCTTAGGGACTAAGTAATATCTGCCGCCTATACCTACACATAGTTTGTCACACATGCGCGCATATTTCACTCACACATACACAATTGCAAACATAATACGCACGCGCGCGCGAATCCACATCCCCGGTAAATCATCCCTTATGTATATATATAATAAACTGTGTAAAACAGTTTATATACCTGGTACCTATTGATTTCATTATATTCAGCACATACACACGTGACTGCTTAACATTATCTCAGCTTGATAATATTTCGATTTTCCGCCAAAAAGTTCATACATATACCAGTCCTAAATTAATTATACATCATTTACGTCTCTACATACAATCCTAAGTGATATTTATAATTGCATGCATTCCATTTTATATGATCTCTAACTTAGGTTCCAGTATCCGGTACGATGCGTCTCAAAATCTCACGTGGTTACCATTCAATTCAATCTAACACAAAAAAGTTAACTATATTAAATTTTAATTTGTGGATGACAGATGCTTGAAATAAAATACTGTCATCCTCATTCCTAACTACCCCTTAGTTTTTGTCAAGCAACCAAAGCAATAAAGTCTGCTGTCAAATCCGCTTTTATCGAAATTGTAAAATAATAATATCGAACTCTGCCTTGTAAAGTGAATTCACATTGTTATGGATTTCTCGATTTGGTTATTAGCACCGGTAACTACTTTGTATCGAGACTAGAATGGCACGCAAATTGAATTGCGAATTGTATTGGCAGCCAAGTGCGAATATTGAAACGCAGCGAACCATTCACCAGCGGTGTAGCTGATTCGATGAACCCTATCGATGCATCTTTTAACGAACATGCTTCAGATCTAATTCTTTCTACTTGTAAATTAAAATTGGTTCTCGCAAGTCCCGAAGATTCCAACAATTTCAAGCTTCGAACCTCCCAATTCGTAAATCAATTGTCGAATCAGGTACACCGAAAACTCAGAGTGCAATGCAACAAAATGTTTGGAAGAGGTCGTCATTTGTTTCATTTATAACAGCCGGGTTGCGGTAATGCGGGGCCAGGTTGTTACGGAGCAAGGACTTGGAATTGTAGGCATTCGAGTTTCCGTTGACAAAGACTCACGTTTCGGATTTACCCTCACGAGAGCTGGCGGATGGTAAGTAAAATTGTTCACTCTTTCCTTAGTATCATAAAATTTTTAACAGCAAGTTTAATTACTCGCAAATTTAATTTGGACTTGAGATCGTTTCATGATATTGTTCGATTCGATCAGGTTCGACGTTCTCGTTAATGGAGGAGGTGCAGTGACTCTGCAATTTCAACGAAGCCCATTCAGGCCCCTCACGCGAACAGTTTTTGTTCCATGGAATCAAATTGTAGTTCTACCACCCGTCGTAATGACCTTAAGCGAAGGCGGTGATTCACCAAAATCGAAGCAACCACCCAGTCCCGCAGTTGGTACGTAAAAATTTCTTCCAAAAAATTGTAATGAACATTTTTGGACGTTTTGGTCTTTTTATCAAAGAAAATATGTACAGTATAACTATTGACTAAATTTTGTGTCTGTGATGTTTTTTTTTCTTTTCCCCCATTCTCATTTAGTTTAATTGATTGTTGAGCAGGGTTGCTATAAAATTATTTTCTCATCTCCTGTTTGTCCAGTCTTTCAAACTCTGTAGCAACTTTGTTGATTAATGTTCGATGTGATTAAACTTAGATGAAAGATTTCATCTTGTGATGTCTACTTACATACTTGTTCGTGTCATACATTGCCGTCCATTGTTGTTCTCAAACCAGTATTCTATTAATTGACTCCATAAAATATAATAGGCTTCCCAGGGTTTTCAGTGGGTCTTTTTGGAGAAAATGGCCCCTGTGTGGAACACGATCACGAAACTCTTCGTCCTATTATTGTTGGAACTTGGATGCCGGAAAAAGTTGGAGGTCTACCTGGAAAGAGTTTAGTCTTTGCTGAGACACAGGTGAATAATGATATTTCGATTACCCCTTACACATGAAATTAATTAATAACTGCAGAGCTAGGCTATTCCCTAAATCTGCTCCCTAACTCTACTTAATTTCAAAATTCACCGATAAACAATATTCCCATAGATCATTCAAGAAAGTATCGCAATTCCGGGGTCGAACCTGCACCTGATGTACCAGAGCAGCCAGGCAGCGGGTTATCTGTCAACAGTAAGGATGCAACTAACGGGGCCATATATTCCGAAATCGCTGACTCATGTACACGTGCACGTGGAGATCGAGGGCTCCCTACACACCAAGACTTACGAAGCAGATCCCAATTTAACGCACACTTTTGCCTGGAACAAGCGGAACGTTTACAAACAGAAGGTGTACGGAATCGCTCAAGCGAAAATCTCGGTGGGCTATCAGCACTCGACATGTCCTTCTGTGATATGGGAGACACAAACCGCCACCTTGCAAGGTTTCGATGTCGATATTTCGGACGTGGGTGGTTGGGGTTTGGACATTCACCATCACTACAACTTTCACGAGGGTATATTGCAAAAAGGTGATGGATCGACGTTGCATTTTAAGCAGTATCCCCGTACCGTAAAAGTCATCATGGGAACCGGATTACAGAGGAATTTACAATGCGACGATTGTAATGGTCTTGCAAGAGATGCGCGGCTTCTCACCCCAGTTGCACTTACTAGTGGCCCTGATGGAAGTATTTACGTGGGCGACTTCAACCTCGTCAGACGGATCACTCCTGAAGGAAAAGTTTACACGGTTCTAGTTTTGAGGTAACTATGAGATACTAATGACTAAATACAAGTTTAATTTGAGTTGAAAGAATATAAAATTAACTGGTATGGTTTTATTTTCATTTACAGAGCAACGCAAGTCGCCTATCAATATTATCTTTGCGTCTCGCCAGCAGACGGTCATTTATACATCAGCGATCCAGAGAAACATCAAATTTTAAAAGCGCTTTCGTTGGATGAGGTCCAAGATCCTGATCTCAATATTGAACCGGTTGTGGGAAGCGGAGAACGATGTATACCTGGAGATGAGGGTCATTGTGGTGACGAAGGACCTGCCATTCGAGCCAAACTAGCTCACCCAAAAGGTAATTAATTACCGAAAGCTCTAAGTATAATTATTTATCGGCCTAAGCCTGTCACTAATTTTGGATTTATTAATTGAGGTACTTCAATTTATCTAAGTAGCCCTTTAATAAAGGATCCTGAGCACAGACAAGGAGAAAGACTGAATAGGTCTCTCTCCAATCTCAACGCTCAGATTTTATTTATTAGAGGGAATTTTAGTAATCACTGAGAGATTAGTTGAACTCTCCATTTCAAAATCTTTTCTTTTTTTTCTTTACAGGAATTGCAATCGCTGCCGACAAGACGATGTACATCGCAGATGGAACCAACATCCGAGCAGTCGATCCTCACGGAGTTATTCACACCCTAGTAGGTCATCATGGTCATCACAATCATTGGTCACCAGCTCCTTGCATCGGAGCAATTCCAGCGCACCAGGCTCAACTACAATGGCCAACTGGTTTAACTCTCAGTCCCCTCGATGGCTCTCTACACTTTATTGATGATAGACTCGTCCTCAAACTTACAAGTGACCTTAAGGTTCGAGTTGTTGCAGGAACACCACTTCACTGCACTAGCAACGCCAACAACGCTGATTTGACAAAAAGCAACTCGTCAACTCTCTCCAATTTAAAGAAATCTGAAGAAGTTCTTGGATCGGTATTAGCTGTTGGCTTCAGTCCAACTGGAGAATTATACATTGCCGATAGCGATTCCCATCGTGTTAATTCTATCAGAGTCGTAGATTCTTCAGGAAAAATGTCATATTTCGCTGGTCAGCAACACGAACGTCTTCGGGGACAGTGTGAGTGTAATAATACTACACCTAGCACTAAAGAATCGGATTTTACTTGCGCATGTACGGATGACACAAGCAGTACGGAAACTCTCCTATCGTCGAATGCAAAGTTTACAGCCATTTCCGCCCTTGCCGTGTCGCCTGATGGAGTTTTGCATATTGCTGACCAAGGCAGTTTACATATTCTTGCGCTGCAACCTTATCTTCCTAATCATGACGAGAGTGGCGAATTCCATATTCCGTTTCCACCATCAAACGAGGTTTACGTTTTCAATCGTTATGGTCAGCATGTAGCGACGAAAGACCTAACTTCTGGAAAGACAAGATATTCTTTCCTTTACAGCAAGAATACGAGCTTTGGAAAACTTTCGACGGTGACTGACAGTGCTGGAAACAAGATTCAGTTCTTGAGAGACTACAGCAACGTTGTAAGTTCTATTGAAAACACTCAAGACCACAAATCGGAATTGAAAATCTCTGGAGTTGGATTCCTTGTGAAATTATCAGAAAACGGAAGATCAGAAATCACACTTGATTATGATAGTGCGACTGGACTTCTTACCAGTCGATCAGGAGGACGAGAAACTTACATGTATAAGTATGATGATCTTGGACGAGTGACTGAAGTAATTCTACCAACTGGAGAAAAATTGCAATTGACGTCTCAATTAACGACCGATGAAACTCTTTCCGTCAAAGTCTCAGCGCCTCTTCAAGCCTTGAAACTAGGTCAGAAGCAAAAATTCATGGAATTCTTGATGAAGAATGAGAGGTCGAATATGCTGACAATCACTGATGGTGCTCAAATCAAGAAAGCAACAGCTTACCCCAACAGCACACTGGAAATTTGTCTACCTGGTGGAGGAAGAATAATGACAGCTGCGATGACGAAACATCCTCTTCTTGAAGCTGCTTTACCCGTTGAAGCCGAGATGCTTCCAATGTGGAGTTACCAAATGATGACTTTGGGTGAAGTGACCAATACCATGGCGACGATCTACAATCTCGTTGGTGACGTGAGCCATCTTCAGCAGACGTTGAGTCGAGAAGTCTGGGTAAATGACACAAGAGTGATAGGTGTAGAGTTCGAACAGGCCTTCAGTCGAGAAACCTTCTACGATAAATCTAGAAATCCTCTTCTAACAGTGACCTTCGATCCGGCGGGTCTACCCTTGTCTTGGCAGCCACACAATCAGGGCCACAACCTCACGATCACCTATGACAGATTTAATAGAATGGACAGTTGGAGATGGGGCGCTACTGACGAGTCCTATGGGTACGATAGACATGGACAACTGGCAGAGATTTCCAACAGTCAAGATGGTGCCAAGCACTATACCTACAACGACGTCAACATGTTGTCGAAGATAACTCTACCAAGTGATCGTGCTTTCTCTCTGCAGTATGACGATGATGGTGGTTTGCGTCACATAATTCTCCCCTCTGGAACCAAACATTCCTTCTCTTGCCAATCATCCCTTGGTTTCTTGAGAGTGACCTACATTCCACCCGGAAGTTCAAGAGCTTATCTTCAACACTACAGTCACGATGGAAACTTATTACAAACTGTATTCCCAGGTGACGGTGCTAGAATTGTCTACAGATATCATACTTCTGGTCAGTTGGCAGAAGTTGTCCACGGAGATGGAAAAAGCGAAATGAAATATACAGATAGTGGCTTACCTTCTGAGGTGATACATTCCGAAAGAGATGTAGAATACAAGTGGGACTATCAGTACAACGCTGGTCTTCTGGTTGAAGAACGGATAGACTTCGGTGCTAAGACAGGTCTCAGTAATGCCAAGTTCACTTTTGATTACGATTCAAACTTCCGATTGATATCTGTGCAAGGAAGAATAGGAGGTCAAACTCTGCCCTCGCATGTTATGAGCTACAGTCAGAAAACTGGAACTTTGGATCAAATAGGACCCTTCAAGATTTCGAAGCCACGGACTAACGAGACGACAGTCTTCGACGGAACCGCAATATTCTCAAGGAAAACTGATATGAGGTATCTGGAGACTCAGGTGACGGTTACAATTCACGGGATGGAAGTTTTCCGTATGGAGTTCACTCACGATTCTCAGGGTCGAATCAACCAGACGAGGACTTATACCAAGAACGTGGGTGTCAACACTTACACGAATGTCAAGAACTACACATGGGATTACGATGGACAGCTAACAGGCGTCGAAGCTCAGGAACCCTGGGACTTTAAATACGACGCAAACGGTAATATGTTGTCACTCACCTATCGAGGAAACACAATACCGATGGAATACAATTCCATGGACAGGATCATCAAATTTGGAGAAGGGCTCTACAAATACGATAACAGAGGGCTGGTGATTCAGAATGCGAGGGAGGAGCGATTCAATTATAACGCGAAGGGACTCTTGGTTCGGGCCACAAAGAGGGGAAGGTTTGATGTAAGATACTATTACGACCACCTTGATCGACTTGCGACAAGAAAAGACAATTACGGAAACGTTACGCAGTTCTTCTACAATAACCAGCAGCGACCTTACGAAGTCAATCAAATCTACAGTCCCCGGGATGGAAAACTCATGTCGCTTGTATATGACGATAGGGGACATCTTATCTATGCACAAGTCTATAGGAATAAATATTACATTACAACTGATCAGTGTGGAACGCCAATTATGATCTTTAACCAATATGGTGAAGGAATTCGTGAAATAATGAGGTCTCCTTATGGACACATAGTTTATGATTCGAATCCGTATCTCTACCTTCCTGTTGATTTCTGTGGAGGTCTTTTGGATCAGGTGACATCTTTGGTTCATATGCCAAACGGAAAGGTCTATGATCCGCTGATTGGACAGTGGATGTCGCCGTTATGGGAAAACATGCTAGATAGACTTCAAACTCCAACTCATCTTCATCTTTATAGATTCAATGGAAATAATCCTATTGATGTTCGTCAAACTGATCGCCATAGACAATTAACAGGTAATTAAATAATTAAATGTTTGCGCTAGGTTCTAAGTTCATAGCATCTTATTCTATTGTAACTAATACCAATCTTATCTTCACAGATCACACTGCCTGGCTCTCAAACTTGGGTTATGACCTCAACAGCCTCGCACCACAGTTATTCCCGAACCATCTTCCAGAAAGTCTAGTGCCTCCAGCCTTGGGTCCAGGAACCTCAATCTTCGGCAAGAAGGAGCGAATCAGAAATCTAGGAGTTCAATCCGGCTTTTTGGCCCACATTGCTCAGAGGCACTCTAGCGATGCAGCAGGTCTTTCAGCTCCACCTCGATCAGCTTTGAAGAAAGACACCAGTGAGCTAATTCCAAATCGTCTTGGTGCAGCATCAGATCCTCCGTTCGGAAAAGGCATCTTGGTCTCTAGAACCGCTGATGGTCAAGCTGTAGTTTCAAGCGTTCCAACTGCCAATACAATCTACAAGGACGTCTTTACCACCGTCTTCAATGAGTCCTATTTCCTGCCGTTTACTTTCGTAATCCACAGTGCCCAACAGGACGCTTTTTATTTCGTCAAGGAAGGAACCTGGAAATCAACAGAGGACCGGGTTCAACTGAAACGACTTGGTGGTCAGGTAAATACGACCTTCCATCAGAGCGCGAATGGAAGTGGCAGTAGCACTCTAGTGGACGTCAAAATCCACGGAGCCAGTTATGTAATCAACCTCAGGTATGGGACAACAGCTGAGAAGGAAAAGCAACGACTTCTTCATCATGCAAAGGCAACTGCAATTCGCAAAGCCTGGCATCGAGAAAGGGAGGCTTTGAAAGCAAATACGCCAACGATGATTGAATGGAGCGCAGCTGAGCAAGATGAAATCGTCAAGGTCGGCCTAGCTTCTAACTACGAGGGTGACTACGTCCACGACGCACAAATATATCCAGAATTGGCAGAAGATCCCTACAATGTTAGGTTTACGAAGAAACCCGTGGATCTAACTAGTAAAAAGAGACGACGAAGAAGAGGCGTTCCTTCGGCCTGTAAATTCTGGTGGTCGGATAAGTTTTGCTAGGTGGTATCGTGAAGTTTGAATTGTGTCTGATCTGAACTCTCTAAGTGAGAATGAGTGACGAACAAAACGAGTCATGGACGCTATCAAAAGTTTTATACCAAAGTCTATTTGTGTATTTCAAAGATGCCAAATACTAAGATTATATTATATTATACACCGTGATAGGGTCTACTCCTAGGTTAAGACTGAATAATATTCGAGAATCAGGTCCTGTTGGGAAAATCGAAGTGAAGATCAGTTTTTCATAATTAGTACCATTTGGAACTAACGTGGAAGTGTCACATTGATTTTTCTAGCAAGACAACAAAGGAATTTCCAAGGAACGTTTTTGAAAACGTTGCCTAAAAATACGGTGTGAAAAGAATAGTGCCCGTGGATACGGTTGGGAAAGACGTTCGCGTGACTCTGAAAGAAAGTTACGTGAGCTATCGATACAAGGTACATAGCTAAGGATAATGAAACGATTAAGTATATCACGACCTTTCGTCATTGAGATAAACGAGTTAGAATTCTGAATTTGCAGAGAATTCTAGAGCGAATGGGCCTAGTCAATAAATAGCTTTAAATTGACGTACATAAGCCTACGAAGTGCTGTATCTATTGAATTATAGTGTGTGAGTGTGAATAAAACGGACGAAAAGAGGTTCAGAAATCTAAATTGAAATTGAATGTGAAAGCAAATTTCAGATGTCTTTGTCTCCATTCGTCTTTAGTCCAGAGTATGTAAGACGGAAGAGAAACAAAGGCACTGAAATTTTCAAGAGTATTTTCTAGACTTCTTTCTTCTTTTCTAAAAGTATATTCCAATTTTATTTTTCAGTTTGTTCAGTGGAAAGGAATGAATGGATTCATGAATGTATCTGAAAATAAATCTCGAGATTCTCAACGACGAATTGTCAATTTGTTACATACATTCGAGAACAATACAGGATTGCGAGGACTTCATCTATCAAGTGACCAGTATTGAGAACCTTTTACTTAAAGATTAAAGGTGATAAGTGAGGCGAGAAGTTTGTATTATATAGTGGTGCTTTCTCGGTGCAATGTTGACAGTGTACGGGACGAAAACAGATTAAGGCTAACTTATTTTTAACATGGATGTGTTGTACGTTAGCGATAGTTAGTGATGAATGCCGGCGAGTGCGTCACTGTTGAATGGTGACTTTTCGTGGAAAGCATAATCGGGATCGTAATTTAAACGGTTTCAAAAGTAGACTATAAGTTTCAATAGTTTAATTGCAACATTTAAATTGAAATTTCCCGATTAAGCCTCCACTCTTGGGAAATCTGGTCACCAGTGAAGAGCGTCTAACGTAAACGTATTTGTGCTTGCTGGATAAATGGAACGATCGATACTACGTTTTTTCACGTATTTACTAAGTGTATTTACGTCGAAATCGAACTACCGTCAATACCCGTATACCGCGCAAAAAATCCTATCAACCGTTTATTTTTTATTACTGTATTATCAAAAGTCAATAATCGTATTCATTTACGGAAGATTATGTAGTGGCGTCCTTACATTCTAGATAAAAAAGCTACTAAATGTATAAATGAAATTAGGGATAGGTGAGCTTCGTTAAATTAATCTTTCAACTCGAGAGTGTTGAGACTGACACCAATTACATTCTGCGGTTCAAGAAAAGTGAGCGATGCGTTCATCTAAGATGAATCGAGTTCTACTTGATTTATATTTTAAATTAAATTTTGTACAGTCATCCTTTTTTTTACCTATTTAAAAAATTGTTTATCTGTTTAATAAAACTAAATCTGATGTGAAACTTAAAGATTTTAATTTGAAACTCTGAAGTCGTTTTTTTTTTCTCTTTGGAAAATTCTCAAACGCATGCTCACATTTATCATTCGCCTGAACTACAGTTTCAATTCGTGATCATCTAAACACGTATCCTACCTTTAAAACAAAGACACTGCCAGGCCAACTTTACCATTTTTACGCGTTCAATCAACAATTTTAAACGATTTTCCATGGTAGAAAAAATTCTTCTGCGAGTCCACAGATCGTTTAAAGAAAAGAAGAAAGTTCGGTCGAGAATTTGAAAAGAAGTTGGTACTAGAGTTTAAAAAATTGTTATAATCTAACATGGATTTATTTGAATACATACAATTTTTCTTCGGATGTAATATTCCCGACTAAAAAAGAAAAAAATTTTGCCGCCCTTAAGTGGCCTGTAATACGTTGTCCCTGTTGATAGAATTAATAATCCACTATACTCGGCTATTAAGAAATGGACTATTTTTATTATATATCAAGTGTCAAATGTCAGATATGAACACTGCTAGGGATGCTAGATTGAATTGAAGGTATTGTACGCCGGCAGTTTGAGGAAATTGATCCTAAAAAAAGGTGAAAGGAGAAAATTTATTGCTATAACTTTTAACTTCCATGAAGTTTCGAGTTCTTGTTTCGCAAATTTCGCTAAATAACTCTTCCGGGTAATAAACGTGTTTCTATGTCCTCTCAGACTTGAGAAAAGTGTGAGAATAAAAAAGATAATAGACCGACCTGTATATATTAACCATTAACCCCTCGATACGCTTGCACCTGGGTCAAAGTCAAGATATCGAAGATAAAATATTGGTCACTCTTTTTCGTTGTTTTTTAATTCTAAGATTTCTGTGATTGATGATCAAAGTGTTTTCTGAAGTAGCAGTAAATATTTTTTATTTAAAAACTTTCTAGGACAAGTTTGGAAAACACTGCAACTTGCTGTGATTTTTTAAAATATATGTATTTGAATGAAGTGACTAAATAGATAGTTTTCAAATACTTTTGCCTCAATTATCGTTCGATATTGTGACTGGAGGTGACCCGTTTGCACGCTCAATACTCGAATGAATAGTGAATCAAAGTGTAAGGAATGTACGACGCTAATAAGAGCTGAAACCAAAGCACAATTCAGCCACGCTACATAGCTACGACCACTACTTTGGTAGGATACGCTATTTTGCCGCTGATCTAATTGTTTACTGTCACGTGTTGCTGTAAACCTAAACTACATAACGATACGATATATTTTATTTATATAATAATAACCTAATCGACTGTATATTTATTGTAAATAGTCACGATGTTTGCGATGACGTACACAATATATCTGTACTTGGATGGAACCTGCCTGAATTGCGCCTGATCCCCTCATCATCCTTCATAGCCATTAATTATCATAGAATTAAAAATAAATAAACATCAAAATTGACCTAAAAGAAGTATTTGAGTTTGAAATAAAGAGATATAAATTTGTATATATTCTTAATTTTAAATAAGCGAGAATCTACGATCATTTTTTGATTGGGTATTATTAAAATTGTGTAAGTTTAGTAAATGATTATTTCAATTTATTACATTTTAAACCCTTAAAGAACTTACTGAATTATGAAAGAATCAAATTAAAATTCAGCAGTTATTTGTACCTCTTGTATCATTTGATAAATTTAACCGAATATAAAAAATATTTTGGGTCAATTTTGATGGAAGTGTTTTCGTATTAAAATAGTGATCACGAGCTCGATCATACATGGATAGTGAAAAAAGTGACTTTTAAGAAGACTTTCCTATCAAAGCATTGACTTTTCCCTCAATTAATATCAGAAATATAAATTTCAGAAGGTGCATTAAAAATGCAGTCTTGGAATAAGAGCAATCACTCTATTTCCTTGAGTTTTGGAATTTTGTAGAATTTTTTAGATACTAAAAGATTTCTATAAATTCTAATTATAATTTATTGCTATTCGAATTCTAGATACATAATACCATTTTTTTTAAAGAGTTTATATTTTTCTCTTGTACATAAAATAGTTACGTACTGTATAAGAAATACTTAATAAAGTATGGTAATCGTCTTTTCTTCGGTATAGACTGATTCGTCAAAAATGATTATTTACTTTCGAAACCCACAATTAAAAAAATTGCCAAAGCGAAAACTTGATAAAAATGTATGTCGTGCTCGTCTAACTATTAATCAGATGTCAATGTCAATATTATTAAATATTATAAAATTAACAGAAAAGATAATTAAGAATACATATTTCTTACAGATTGAATTTTGAAGAGAGCTTCTTACGGTATGTGTTTAATTTTTTAATTTTAATTTATCTTCCAATTTCTCGAGAAAAACATATTTTGAATGCAATTAAGTGAATTTTAGGAAAGACGATTCTCGTTTTAATAAAACATGTTTAACAGATTTAAGACATTATTATATACGTATATATTAAGTGTTTTCAAGAAATATATATGCTCTATATATGATAATAAAAATTAAAAATGCTTACATGGTTTATAATGCCTTCCCAACAACTGAAGAGACGTTGAATCAAAAGACCTTTAATTTTCTGCGCACTCCAAATGCTATAAAGAGACTTGTTGCCTGATAAAAAATGTAAGAATTTAAAAATTATTTACTTCTCTTTTAAAAAAAGTTTATCAACAGAAAATTTTATTTCAGTTCTATAATTTATAAATAGTAAATTAACGTAATATAGAAGAGACTTACGACGGTTATGGATATAAACAAAGCAGATAAGGAAACTGAGTGAATGTGGGACTTCAACAAAATAACTGCATTTTTCAAACATCCGGATTTGTAAGTCACATTTTCCGACATTTTTACACACTAGATTTTGGAAAAAAATTATATTCTTTCAATTTTTTTTTAAATTTTGTAATATACCTTTTCGATTGTAGCCGAACAACAACTTTGAGGAATACTCTTCCGATTTTCAATCCAGTCTTTGTGTGATTTAATCCCACAACATTGTAACTATTATTTAAAACAAAAAAAATTGATTTTTATAAGTTATTGGGAACATTGCAATTAATTTCTGCATATAATAATTTTTATAACACGGTGGAAGAGATCTTACGTATCTTTGTGTGTTATCCCAATTTTCGGTGGCCCAATCCAAATTATGATAGTTTTCTATAGAATTTGTCATGTCAATTCGAATTTTTTGCATCAACGTATCAAAAAATGAAAAACTCATAATAGCGGAGATAAAAATAATGTATAAAAATATTGACTGACAAATAATATACTGTAAATAAACCATTTTTTTTTATTGTTTACCAGTAATTACGGTTTCTTATTTTAAGCTTGAATTAGTTAACAACTCACAATCGTTAAAATATTTTTTCTTTTCTTTATAAATGCCAGTAGACCCATAAATGACACCGTAGTAACAAAAGTTCCAACTAAGAGGAGAATCGAGATGAAAAGACGTTGACCTATAAGTAATTTAATATCAACCAACATCCATATGGAAAGCACTATTGTTATGATTCCTGCTAACTAAAAAAATCCGAAAATGATACATGAGTAAAAAAGTTTAAAAATAATATTTCATATAGTATATATCTCAAAATATTATTTCAAAACTTACAAATGTTATACTATTAATTCCAAGAAAGGAAATTTTAAGACACTTTTTGGGAAGTCTTTTATAAGAAAGTTTATAAACTGGTACACCTAGAAATTTTGGTTTTCGAACAGAGATAGAACTTCCGCTCTCAGTGACTTCTTCATCTTCTGAACTTGTTTCACTCTCTTCATATTTTTCTGCACTTTTATTACGATGTGCCATAATTTTAGTAATTTACTTCAATAAATATTCTTCGAGTTTATATAAAAGTTACTTTAAGAAAAATATAATCATGTTTAATTTTTTGATAACTTTCAAAATTAACCTACACACTTCTATTAAGAAATCGTGAGTGACAGAATGACATGAAACGACAGGACTGGAGATGACTGGACAGGACTGACACTTGCGTCACGTACAAACACGTGGTTGGAGAGACAAAAGAATGCCAAAAATATCTTGAAAATTTCGGTGTTCCTATTTTTTTAATCTGAAATATGTTCATAATCTGATATATTTAGCTATGTGATAGAATAAAAACTTTTGTATTGATTCACTTAAATACTTATTACAAAAATCCGAGTTTATCTACAGTCAAAAATACCTTAAATCGAAATTGCAAGCGAGTGAGCTATGTTTTTACTTCTACCTCCATAATTTTAAGCTCTATAATAACTTTTAATAAAAGGAGTTTAATTAAACATCTGAATTCTAAATTGTAGGGACAATCAACGTTTTGAGTGTTTCCTAGAATTTTTAGAGGTTTTCGCTTCAGGTCCAATATGTATGCGTCCTGCAGCAATTTCTTCGCGATCAGCAGAATTCTCAATTTGTTTTTGAGCCTCAAGGAAAAACATCACATCTCTCAGTTGTTCCTTCAATTCCGTCAACTCTGATTCTTTTGTGGTTTTATACTGCGCAAATTCTTCCTGAAGCGTCTTGTGTTTCGTTTGCCAACAAGTCTGATTCAGTTGAAGGGATTTTCTCAAAGCCTTTTCTTCCGAAAGTTCAGACTGTGATTGAGACAGCTTGTGAGTTATATTCTGTATTTTTTTTTCAAGAGTCTGCTTTTCTCTACTCAAAGTTGATATATTTTTCTAATGTCAGAAAAAGACGCATCGTTAGACAAAGATATTCCCAATTAAATTTTAAAATTATTAAAATATTTCAGATACATACCTTCATATCTGCATTCTCGTCCTTAACTTGAGTCAACTTCTCACGTAAATCAGCATTTTCCAAAATTGAGCGTTGCTCGACCCGATTGAGTCGATCTTCAAAGTATTGTCTTTGAGTTTCTAATTGAGAAGATAACAGATGTGTGAACTCCAACTGAACAGATTCAACTTTTTCGTCAAAAGTAGCACCTTCACTTTTAGTTGGTTCCTGATCTGCTACCATTTTTCCATCCTTGTCTTGCAGAAGACGATGGACAAAGCTATCCGCGACGTAATCCCATACACGATTATTTCCAAGTTGCATAGCATAACAGTGATGAGTTTCTTTATAATGCACAAATGCGTGCCCCTGGAGATAACGCGAACATCCTATGTATCCACAAATCAGGCAAATCCACAAAGCATCGCTGGTCGAACGTGCAACTACAATTAAAAAATACAATTAAAATTGTGACACAATCTATTGCTTATTGAAAATAACAAAATATCTAAGAATTAGGAATATATTTTTATACATACCACCACATTCCATGCAGTGACTGTCACCTAATGGCTCTGGTGTTTGAGCATAACGACAAATGGGACAAGAAGTGTCACCCCATTTTACTAAACAACTAGCATGAAATGTATGATTACACAGAACTGTTAAAATGCCATCTACACTCTCATCCATCCTTTCTAAGCAAACTGGACATGATGGTAATTCTGTGTGGCCTACAATTGGCATTCCATTATCTCCAACTTCAACGTTTGAAACGAAGACAAGGTGACAGACTGCATCTGGTTCTAGGGAATTGTAAGGTGCTCCATTGAATGTTTCATAAAATTCACTAGCGGCTCCCTGCAATTTAGATCTTTAGATTTTTGCTATTTAGCTCCATCATCTTACATAATAATATCCTTGAAGCTTACCGAATTACGGAAAGTAATCAAAACCATATACTGATCAGGATTATCGTCTCTCAGAATCCTAAAATGTTGAATATTTTCATGACATGCTGCTGTAAATTGTAGCAGATCATGACATGTCATGTTCGCTGGAACTGAGAGCATGCAAATGGTGTTGCTTCGATCCGCTGCGTTCTTTACAGTAGTCAATTCACTGCAAAAAAAAAGTATTTTTTAAATTAATATGAAATAAATTATCTCAAATTCTAGTTGCAATTGCAATTTGCAACAATAAAGTACATACTCCTCTTTAAATAGATGCAAAATTCCCTTAGTAACTTCCACGAATGGATTTCCAGAAAAAAAGCTGATTTGATGAGGCACATTGCAGGATGTTGCATTTTCCACAGGCGGATTTTGTGAAATTGAAGCGACTAATTCCTCCGAATTGATTTTGGAGTTAGAATGTGATTTACTTTGCGGCAATAAAGGCTTTGGCCCTTCTTCAGCACTCGAGAAACTCTCTATTGTAATGTTTTTTGGCTCTCTACAGCCCCTCATTTTCCTCACAGCCATTGCACCTAAAAAGAATGTCTAATAATATAAACTCTGAAAGCAAACGAAATACTTGATTCCGAACTATGATATTAAAAATAAATGATAAATAGCCTTTAATATAACCTCCAAGGCTCTCAAAATATATATAAAGCTTACCAGCACTTTCTACTGAATCAGAATCGCTAATTTCGATTCGAAGAACACAGAGAGATACCAAAAATTCAGTGGAACTCATTACATATTCCAAATATCATACGTCGTCATAAAGACGATGAAATAGACAATTCATGTCCTTACTAAATTTTGATAATTTTTGATAATTTAATGATCAAATTTTATCGTAAATAGCTTGTTAAATTCGCACAACAATCACAACGGTCGTGACAACACAACTGAACACAACTTGACTTGACAGCTGATGCTGATGACACGTATGTATATACATGTAATGTCTGTATGTGTAAGTAATCAGATGATTTTTGAGCATGCGCATTTAAAAATTAAAGAGCTAGAGGGCGCTATTCCGATTTTACTCATATTTGAGGTTATTTCACTATGTTTTCACTGATTTCAAGGTTATTTCTTGAAGAAAATAATTCGTGAAACGTACTTTCCGAGTATGTTTTTTAGATCATTTAAATAGTGTTGTTTCACATTTCCTTTATTGTTGCAATAATTCTACTTAAAAATGTTGCGAACGGCTCGGATTGCATACTTAAAACCCAATGGAACCTTTAATTTTCAAACTGGAGTAAGTGAAATTTATTTACTATGAATTATTAAATTTAGCCAAAGAGTTATATTATTACGTAAATAATAAGAATTCTGTAATGAAAAAAATGTCAATTTGAAATAACAGTTTTAAAAAATTAAGTTTTATACTTCCTATACAAAAATTTCAATTTTCCCTACATTTCAATTGTCACAATTTAATTTACAGTACATTTTCCAATGTTTGCATAATGTTAAGTTACATTAATTTGTAATTTACTGAAATCAATTTGTGACAATTCTAAATTCGTGTTTTTACCATTCTAGTGTGTAAATTGTTCGAAAACAATTAGAGGAGACTTTTCTGAAAAGTTGGAAAATGGACCCCAATTGGAAAATTTCTTATCAGACGAGCCACTGATAAAATACGAAGGAAAATTAAAATTGGAAAGGGGAGATAATTCAAGATTAAAATTACCACCATGGCTGAAAAGAGAAATTCCGATGGGAACGAATTATAGTCGCATAAAATCGCAATTACGTGAATTAAAATTAAGCACAGTTTGCGAAGAAGCTAGATGTCCAAATATCGGAGAATGCTGGGGAGGAGGAAGTCATGGCACAGCAACTGCAACGATTATGGTAAATATTTCATCTATATTTTGAGTTCTACTAGATTCTCTTCATAGAATAAAACTGATAGCCTTTTGACCTCTCAACTCTCTATCAATTGTCTTATCTAAATACGTAATTTGGTAAATAAGCAAAGCAAGCAACTGTAAAGAAGGTTCAAAAGTTTAGTTTTAAGTAATATATCTACAGTATTACTGTTAATTTATTTTTAATTTTTTTCTGACTTGTAATATATAATCTCGAATAATATATTTTATATAAGTTTTAAGATCTTATTTTATACAGTATGTAAAATTTAAAAATACTTTCATTCAAATACTAGGTACAATTAGAGATTTTGAATGTTTAGTTAATGGGAGACACATGCACCCGAGGTTGTCGATTCTGCTCCGTAAAAACTGCGAGAGAACCTCCTCCTCTAGATCCAAATGAGCCAAAGAATACAGCCACAGCAATAACAGATTGGGGTCTAGATTATGTCGTTCTTACTTCTGTTGATCGAGATGGTAAATAAAAAATACACAACTGTAATATTAAAACCTTAATAAAATACACATAGTATATTTTGCAACTCAAAACTTTAACTCATCTTTAGATTTGGAAGACGGAGGAGCTCATCACATTGCAAATACTGTACGAGAATTAAAGAAAAGGTATACATTTTTTGAATAAATATAAAGTATCGTTTTCTTCTCAAATAAATATTCTTAAATAAATTTTTATATTTCCAGGAGCAATATTTTAGTCGAATGTTTGGTTCCCGACTTCAGCGGAAATCTAGAATGCGTTGCGACAATCGTAAATTCAAATCTTGATGTGTACGCTCACAACATTGAAACTGTTGAACGTCTTACGCCCTTCGTTCGTGATAGACGCGCAAAATACAGGTAAATTTTTTAATGTTCTGGATTTCTTAACTTTTATTAAATATCCACTTGAGGCTTGAATATCTTTGGATATTTGTGAAAAAAATACTAATAAATTCTCGTTTTCTTTTAGGCAGTCACTCACAGTCTTAGAAGGCGCAAAGAAAGTAAATCCCGATCTGATAACAAAATCATCAATAATGTTAGGACTAGGTGAAACAGATCAAGAAGTTGAGCAAACGATGAAAGATTTAAGAGCAGTTGGCGTCGAGGCTCTTACATTAGGTCAATACATGCAACCAACTAAAAGGCACTTGAAAGTAATAGAGTACGTCACTCCTGAAAAATTCAAAGCTTGGGAAAATGTCGGAAATGAGCTCGGATTTCTCTATACAGCAAGTGGACCCTTGGTTCGTTCATCATACAAAGCAGGCGAATTCTTTTTAACGAATATCCTGAAGAATAGAAAGAAGCAAAATCTAGAGGAGAACAAGGTATCTTGAAACTTTCTCTGACCAAGAAACTTAGAGCAAATACTATAAATGAACTTAAATAAATTGTAATATATATATATATATATATATATATATATAAT
>UCOH01000177.1:0-39249 GCA_900474275.1 Synergus japonicus
TATATTATTATTATTATTATTATTATATTATTATTATTCGAACGCACCGACCTACTATAGACACGAGTCCAGCTCCCTAACCATTACCCTAAGCTCTCAACATATGGATCCACATTTTTTTCACGGTATACTCTTTCATCAAAAAACACTTTTGCATTATCAATAAATAAAATAAGTATATGAAATTTTAAATATTTTAAATTTAATGTACATTTAATAGGATATTTTACTGGCTGAATAACAATTTTTTGTGACAAAAAAAAAGAAATACTTGAATCAGTGGTGAAGCAGTACAGAACCAGTACTGCACCAACGCTCGATCAAACTTCTAAGTCGACTTCTAGTCAGCACTTACACTCAGTATTCGGGGGGCAGCACTGAACCTGTACCATGCTAACACTCAGAAAAAAAACTTGTTTTAGAACAAAACTTTTATTTTAATAACTCAAATTTAAAATTTCTTTATTCTATTAAAAACAACTTTCTTTCTTTTAAAAGAATTTTGTTTGATTCAAACCAAGTTTCTTTGATTCAAAGAAACTGTTTTCTGTATCAGTACCGCGTCAACGCTAGGCACAAGTCCCTATGTCAGTTTCTAGCCAACACTTGGACTTTATACTGGGGCAGTACTATACCAGTACCGTGCCAACGCTCGACAACACTCCTAAGTCGGATTTAAGCCAGCACTTGAACTCCCTACTGGTGCAGTACTATACCAGTACCGCGCCAACGCTCGGCACAACTCCCTAAGTCGGTTTCTAGCCAACACTTGGACTTCATATTGGGGCTGTACCTAGCCAGTACCGCGCCAACGGTCGGCTAGTAATGTTTGTAAGTTCCGACATAAGTTGGACTCTTCCGCCTGGGATAACTAGTTAAATGCCTTTAACGTAAAAATATATTTTTAAGCAATGATTTAATCACAATCAACCGATTTCAAATAGAAACATCACATTGCAAGACTTTCTAATGAATTGAATCTTAGAATAACGTTTCACGGGATTCACGAGTGAATAGCCAGCCCCTCGGAAAAATGTAACAATTCTGTAGCAGTGTATTGTAAGCTTTGCAGAAGAAAAATGTAACATTTGTTCTGCGGAAGTCTAGCAGCGGTGGAAAAAAGAGAAGGGAAATCCACGGAAGTTCAGCAGGAAAAGAAGAAGAGGGGAATCCGTGGAAATGCAGTGGCGGAAAAAAGGAAGGGGGATTCCGAGGAAGTCCATCGGGGAAAGAAGAGAAGCAGAATCCACGAAAGTCCAGCGGTGGAAAGAAAAGACGGAAAATCCGCGGAAGTTTAGTGTTGAAATGAAGACAACGGAAATAAGTAGAAGTCCAGCAGAGGAAAGGAAGGAAGGGGATTCCGCGGAAGTCTACCGATGGAAAGAAGTGAATAGGAATCCGTGGAAGTTTAGCAGGGATAGAAGAAGAGGGGAATCTACGGAAGTCCAGCGGGGAAAGAAGATGAGGGGAGTCCGTAGAAATCCAGCAAGGGAAAAAAGAGAATACGAAGTGGTTCACTGAGAGGTAGTCGGATGTCGTCATCTAGAGCAAAAACACCAGGGAATAGTTTTATTCGGAATGCAGCAGACTGAATTCAGATTTTTAGAATAATTTGGAAATCGTAAGAATGCATTTAGACAATTATTTACAATTGTGACGCGATCTGAGAAGAGGGCTCTTCCAAAAATCATTTTTCAGATTATGACCTTTTTAGATAAAATAACATTCTTTGATATTATTAAGTCAGAATTACATGTATGCAATATACACTTATCTCCCGATCGACGGCACTCCGATCCACTGCACTTTTCATGCTTGGTTTCAATAATTGAAGTGCCGAACGTGCGACGCTCGAAAATTCAGTGAATTTTTTGACACTGCGTACACGATTACAAGAATTGAAATCAACGAATCTTAATGGCTCTTGGCTTTCTATTTTAAAGCTTATTAGTATAGCTTCTATTTGAACTAACAAATTTATATATAGAAAATTATATTAAACAATTTTTTTTTTGCAAATAATATCGTTAACTATTTGTTAGTAAAAAAAATAATTTTTTTCAATCCTGCATAAATTTTGCAATTTTTACAATGTTTCATTTTTTCTGAGTTCAAATAGAAGATAATTTAATAAAGTTTAAAAATCTTTATGATTTTTATGATTTGGGTAAAAATTACGGCCGCTATCGTGATACGGGCAGTGGACATTGGGCAGTGAACGATATCCATTTTCGGTTAAAGAAAATTATTATTTTGTAATCAAATAATTTTTTTGTAAGTTTAAGTCACCAATAAAACAGGTAAACAGTATTTAAAAAGATTACTATGTTTTAAAGCTTAAAAAAAAATCCGCAATATCTTGCAAATTTTTGACTCTCTAAACCAGTCTTCCGCCCCTTAATTATACTAAAAGAAGTGCAAAGGAATACAAAAGATAAAAAATGTCTAATAAGCTCATTGTAAAAGATGGAGTTATATTCGTTACAAAATAGAGAAACTACTAGCGGGACAGTGACCTGGCGGCTTTTAATAACTTGTATAATGCATATACGTATAAGACATAGTGAAGGATAGGTCAGAGTATTGCAGTTTCAATATTTTATGCCTTGAAATATAAACTGAAATTGAAAGACGAAATCGTTATAAAATAGTAAAAGGGGGAACTAATTTTTGTAAATAATTACTCTTTAATTATAAAGGGAATGGTAAAGGAAAATGACAAAAGGGAATATCCTAGGAAAATGGTAAAGGTAAATGGCAAAGGGAATGGTAAAAAATGACATTTTTTTATAATTTTGCATATTAGCTGAGATAATCGGAAAAAATAATGATTTTATGGGTTTTTCATGGTTTTCGTCATTAAATTGAAATTTGCTCCAATTTTCACTATGCTATTCGCAATTAGCGCATCAAAATACGTAAGTATACGTAGTATGCCAAATGAATCGGAGGTAACCACCACTATATTCGGAACTGCACCCGAAAGTATTAATTGTTCATAAAACTCTTTACGATAAATCTTACCACTTTTAATCTCAAATTCAAATCAACTCATGACAAAAAAAAAGATTGAATAAATTATTTGATCCTTTGATCCTCTCACGTTC
Source organism: Synergus japonicus (assembly GCA_900474275.1). Taxonomy (NCBI): domain Eukaryota; kingdom Metazoa; phylum Arthropoda; class Insecta; order Hymenoptera; family Cynipidae; genus Synergus; species Synergus japonicus. The sequence goes on from UCOH01000177.1 coordinate 3,108, forward strand.
TGTGCATTCTGTCAAATCTTGTGGAGTGAAACGTGAATAAATATAAGCGTATACTTATTATACAAATGACTCAGACTCAGATATACAGAATAGATATCACGTATAGCGGCTAATCAATGATGTTAAAAAAACTTTTCATTCTTTATCCGCTTCGTCGCAGAGATGTCCCGACGCATGAGTTCGTCGCGTCATAACAAAACACAAGTGAAGCGAAACAAAGGTGGTTACGCCAGGTTACGCGGTGCACTTCCTGCTCGAAGCCACAGGACCATCGCAAAACCTTCTACAATTACCTTTTCTAATTTCCGCTATGGAAGTTCATAGATATCAGCTGTATAATCACAACAAGGTCAATCAATCGCGTTTCTTTGTAGAAAAACCTTTCAGAGTACTTATTTTCAAATGCACTTTTATGAAGAAAGTCACAGATTTCAAAATTGATTTTTAATACTGAAAATTTTAAAGAGAAAATCCTATACATTCAAGCAGAACTTCGAACAGCTGCAAAAATAAAATATTTAAACAATTTAAATGAATATATGCAGAAACGAATAAAAAAGCAATATCATATACATAAATAAATGCGAAAAAACTAGTGTTTTTCACTAGCATTTAAAACTTTTTAAACTGTGAATTTAGAGAGTAATGACGCTAAACATGTGTAAATTTCCTGTACATTACAATTTTTTATAGCAGTGGCTTTTTTTCTAATCAGAATAATTTTAGCAGGGAAGCAATAAAAGTTTTTTATATTCTCCATTAACTCCTTCATAACAAAATTAATTCAAGTTCAGATCTATTTATATTGAAAAATTCGTTGAGATATATATGACTTGGGATTATATTGACAGGTCAAAGACATCCTTTTTATATTAATAAACTTTCATGAAAACTTATACATTCACAAACTGAGCGTTTTGAATCGGAAATTAAATTTAGACACATGTAAATTGTGTATCAATAAATATTTCCACTAAATCAGCAAATACATTTGCTTCACTGATGGGATCAAAATAAGCAGATTTCTCTAAACATGCTCCAATTCTTTTAGTCTTCTTCATTTCTTTTAATAGGTGCAGGGTTTGTTAACAAAAAAAAAAAACACTTTATTTTTCATTCATGCAGCCTTTTCGAAAGATATCAACAGATATAAATCTATTTTCGAAACTGTGTCGAATGCATAAAAAAACAAACAAGAATAACCGATTTATCGTTGAAAACAAATAAGACATTTTTCACTGCACGCATTTGATGCACTCGTTTTATTCCTTTTTTCTTTCTACAGACAGTTTTAAAATCGTAAAAATCTCTTGGGCCGAAAGGGATAAAAAGAAAAAAAAGAAAAAAACTAAAAAAACAAAAAAACAAAAAAACAAAAAAACAAAAAAAACGTATAAGGTTGATTTATCAAGAAGTAGCTATTTAAAGACCTCGAGAATCTAGATCAGCTCCCGATTTAGGAGGGAGAAAGTATAAATGTATATGCCCGTGATCGCGGCGATCAATCTACTGCAATGTCAGTAGAGTATACATATACATACTGACAGGTGTTTTTAATTGCCAACGTGAGAACGGAGTTTGTTCTTGCGCCCATTGGAGTATTGTTGCTTCAAAGGACTCACATCCGGTCGAATTTTAAGTTTAAGGTTTAAGGGTTTAAATCGTTTAAGCCATTCCAGAAGCTTTAAGAATACGATGCAACCGTTAGTCGTTACGACAGGACACACCGCACCTGTCTTCCCGCTGCGCTGGTCGGATGAGTATCTGACCTATTAGTATTAGTCTTATACTGCTGAAGTATATATTAGCTACACGCCTAAGGATGCACGATATTTGCTTCGTTTGCAGCAAAAAGAATATTTAATGGCACTTAGAGTCTTTCATTTTTAATTTCCCTGACTTTTCCCTGATAGTCAATCAAATTTCCTTGTGACAGAAAATTTATTAACCCTCTGATGGTGAATATTTTTTTGGTTCACCGGTCATTATTGGGAGTATGATTATGCAATATTTCTCTCTCTCTCTCTCTCTCTCTCTCTCTCTCTCTAATTTTGATATTTTAAAAATTATTTACAGCAATTTTAATAGTCCTAATAGAATTTCAAAAAATTAAGTCAATTTTGAATTTTTGATTTATAAAAGGTTCTGTGATATTTTCTTATTTTGAGAGTTTTATTTAGAAATTTTAGTGCACTATAGGGAATTTGTAAAAAGGGAATTTGTAAAAAATTTTGTAAACTAATTGTACAAAGGATTTCATGGAATTTTAAATATTGTAGTGGAATTTTAAGATAAATTTTTATAGGAATTTTAAAAGATTTCAACGAATTTTAAAGGGTTTCAATAAGTTTCCAATAATTCTCAGAGATTTTGATGCATTTTAAGGTCATGTGATACCTTACCATAAGAGCAAATTTTTTATCCCAATTATACTATCATAATAATACATATATTTAGCTAACAAGAGACTAAAAATATTTGTTATTATGAATGTATAATTGATATAACTAATTTGCTCTTGTGGTAAAATATCACATGGCCTTAAGGGATTTTAAAAATCCTCGTGGAATTTAAAGGATTTCAAGAGATTTTGAAGAATTTTAAAAAGATTAGTGAAAATTGAATGGATTTCATAAAATATTATATTATTGTTATATTATTATTAATTACAGTGATTCATAAACTGTAGACTTTCACTTATAATAAATACTGGTTCACTGATTGAGTGAAGATAACCCAGTGGGCAAAAAATTGAAAGAAGTTTTTAAAACGTCCTAAAAACGTCCTATGTCAGGCCAAAAAACGTCCAATGCTCCAAAAACGTTTTTAGGACGTTTTTAGAACGTTCTAAAAACTTTTTTCAATTTATTGCCCACTGGGAAAGTTCTGTTTTCAATTGTGTATAATTTTGTTGAAATTAAAGCATAAAAAGGATTAGAAAAATTTGTTTAATTAAGGAACAGATGAAAAGTAGATAAAAACCATGCAAACAATGCATGTTGCCGTTGTAGCTAGGACAAGAATTGGCAAATAAATTTAATACAGCAGTAATTCACAAATTCACATTTATTTCTTTTTATTTCAAATTTTTCATTGCAAGGTATGCACACGTTAACAATCACTAACAACGTGCTTCAAATGTGTCTCACTCGACAGCTTTTGACTGTTGTTTACGGTCCTATGTCGGTTGTCCTATGTCCCTATTTTTACATTTTCATCAGAGAGAATGTATTAGATTTGTGTAAAATTTGACCCCCCCCCCCAGTTTTCATCAAATGTCCATGTTTTGGTACCCCTGAACCCGAAAAACATGTTTTTACGAATGTGTCTGTCTGTCTGTAGATTTTAGTTTGTTAGCACGATAACTTTCGAAAAAATTTACCGATTGGATTATCCTTTGGTATACTCTTTTAGTGTCCTAAAATGAAGGTCAAGTTCGTTGGCCAGCCATTTTCGATAAAAATTTAAAAAGTTGGAGCATTTAAAAAATTTTTGAAAGCACTTTTTTTTTTTTAATTTAAAAATTCTAATGACGGATGTTCGTAGTACTCAAAAAGACGAACAATTTTTCTTAATGACTTTCTTGGATAAAAAAAAATTGAAAGACTTATAATATTTTGAAAATCCAAAAAAATAAAATAAAACTTGAATTAAAAGCCAAACAACGCACGATATGAAAAAAAGTCTAAAGATGAAAAATATTTCTTTTTGAACACTCTATAGGATAGGCATAATAACTTTTTGAATTTCCTTAAAAAATCTAAAATTCAAATTTTAAGCCAAATAACGCGAGATCTGCAAGTTCTCCTTGAACCATTTTTCAACAGGATGAGTAGTTTTCGTTTTAATCAAGAAAAATATTGTTAAACAAAGCCGAGCGCGAAGTGCGAGTGCCCTGATGAGAATGTACTCCTTAAGGTCGATAGAACCTTAAGTAAATTAGCTTTCGTTTGCATCCCATTCCATTTTGTAGTAATTTAAAAACAAATAGGTGCAAATAGGGCGCAAGCGTCGCGAAGCGCGCAACACGGAGCGCGACGTGTGGATGAGAATGTGCCCGCGTAAGCGGGCAGATTTTTTTCCTAATTTTTCAGATAACTATAACCACGCTCCCCTCTTCGTATAATAATAATAATAATTATAATGATAATAATAATAATAATAATAATAATAATAATAATAATAAATCTTTTTTGAGTGTGCCAATTACATAAACTGCTGGGAATTTCCAGAAAGAAAATAAGGACATTCACGTGGGCCACTCAAAGGGCGAGGTACAGCTTATAGCTGCTTCATTAATATGCTTGGATCTTTTATGGCTCCTTGGGTTATTAGCAATGCTTTTACAAGCATTATTATATCTTCGTAAATAATGAATTATTGGTTCTGAAATATTATTGCATTAATAATATTTGCTAGTAATTTTAACCGCATTGCTTCTGTTACTGTTTCAAAGCGAGCCATATATTCAGTACATTTTTCAAAATTGCATTAATCTTATATAATTTGTCTTCCCTTGCATAAAATTTAACTTTTGAATACTTGAGAACTCAAAGTTGAAAAAATAATTTTACAGAAATTATAAAATTACCTAAAAATTGTTTGAGTCAGTAAAAACTGACTCGAAGCCCGGCGATACACTACCATTGCGCCACGGAGTCTATGTCTATGGAGAGGAAGGGGAATAATAATTAATGGATAATAACTCAGATATTTATTAATTGAGAAAAGTTGAATTAAACCATATTAAAAATGTTGGAAAATGTAACGACTACAAAACTTCTTCTTATATATATCTTGTCGTGCCCGAAGGAAATTTTCTTTTGTCGAGAAGTCTCTTTAAGTGTCAAGTACACAGACGTCACATTTTAAGGAGTACTTCACAGCGCGACAAACTCGAAAATCCGTCCAAGCAGAAATTTCTGCATTTATTTATATATATATATATAAACCTCTTCGTCTTTTTATAAAATCAATAATAACATTGAAGATTATTTTGAGAAAAGCAATATTATACGCGCGATATGCGAAAATGAGAGATTATGGTTTTATTAATAATCTAGATTGTTGTCCCATAGTTATATAATAGTCCTAGATTATACCTAGTGACAATTTATGTACCTAGTGTACAATTTAGTTTTTCCATGCTGATCACAATTATTATTATTATTCCTGGCTTTTCATTTGCTAACAACTATTCTGCTTCATGTCGATGTTGCATGCAGCCGGTCTTTTACAACACGTGCCTCTTATAGTATGCACCTTGAAAACCGTATACAGTACAAGTACACGCCCTTCGAATTTTCAAGTGGTACACTCGGCATTCCTCGATTTCGGGTGTGGCATATACGCTAGCTGCTTATGATGAGAAAAGCCCACAGAGATTCTCTTCCACTTGATGTTGTTGTCTGTATACTGTGTACGTATTATCAAATTCAATCTTATATATTCTTACAAAGACCCTAAATGAAGTGCTTATTTCGCGTTGCAAGTTTACTACTAGATTATGTCGAGTCATATAATTATGTAATTGTACTTATTTCATAATATTCGTATATGATTTTATATGTATATGCATTATTAATATAGTATTAGGGCAAAAATCCCTTTTCAGCTTCATATTTGTCAGCGACAAATTGGCTGGGATGAACGCACGCACTTTTGTTGTTTTTCACTTTTTTCAACATACACTGCAATTGAGCGAGCGTGACGCGTAATACGCAATGTCAACTTTCACTGGGGGACGAACAGGGAAATTACAAGAGTGCACTTCTGCGGTTTTGCGACATTGGCCTTCGCGTGACTTCATTAATATTAAGTTGAACAGAAAAATACACACAAACAGGTACCAAGAGATTATAAACTGAAATTGATTATTATTCAATGAAACATGTGGAATAATAATAATATCAAATATAAAATACTATTGAAAACGAAATTTTCAATTTTACAATTGAAAGCGAAAATATCAAGAGGTTTCTTGAAATTTTAAGGAATTTCAAAAGGTTATTAAGAGTTATATGGGATTTTAAGGAATTTTAAGATATTCTAAAAGATTTATAAGAATTGCGTGTGACTTTATAGAATTTTATGATTTCTAATAATTTTAAGTGATTTCAAGAGATTTTTCTAATCTTTAAAAGATTTTTTGACAATTTTAAAGAATTTCATGGGATTTTATAAGGTTATTAATATCTTTAACGAATTTTAAAGATATAAAGGGATCCCGATCCCTACCTTACCGACATTCTTTTGTCTGCAACGTTAATGCTTTAGCATCAATTTTAGAAATTGTCAATTTGATATCTCAATAAATGTAGACGTAACAGTGCAGACAAAAAAAAGTCGGTAAGGTAGGGATCGGGTAACTCTGACATGGCCTTAAGAGGTTTCTAAGAATTTAAAAAAATTTCTAAGAATTTCCGCGATTTCTAAGGTTTTTATAAATGTTAACGTGTATTTTAAAAGAATTGTGATTTTAAATCTTGTCGTATAATTTAGAAATTTCGCAAAGTTTCTGATAATTTTAAAGGATTTTATGGGATTTTAAATTTTACCATGTAATTTCCAGAATATTTAAGAGAATTCAACAGATTTTTCTGATTTTTAAGATATTTTATGGGATTTAAAGGTATTTAAAATTTGTCAGAGATTTTTATTGAAGAATTTCAGAGGTTTTTTTTTATGATTTTCTAAAAAGCTTTGTAGAATTTACAAGGATTTCGAAGGTTTTTGTAAAATTTTAAATTTTCAAGAAATTCTTCTACTTTTGAAAATATTATAAAATTTGTAAGGATTTCATCAAGTTTGATGAAATTTTTTATTATTTCAAGGGTTGAAAAATTTTAAGAAACTTCAAAAGGTTTCTAGTAATTTTGTGAATTTGTAAAGATTTTCAAGAGACTTCTTGGAATTTAAAGAATTTTTACCGAATTTTAAAGAATTTCGAATGTTTTTGTGAAATTTTAAGGGACGAGGGCAAACCAACACGCGTGCGATTTTTTTCTTCTTTTTTTTCCTACAACTTCAAGTCAGTCAAAAGCCAATCAGGTTTACAACAACAATGTATGCAAGATTTTCGAGACATTTCGTGACAACACTTTTTTAAGATAGGAATAATCTTTGTCTATCTTCGCCAGTAATTTTCTATCCTCTATTTATTCACGCTAATCTTTCCTTATTCTCCGCCTATCAATGACAATCTTTTTCTATCCCTTTTGCAATCTACTTCCGTGCTAATCTTTTTCAATCCCAATTTTCCTATCTCCATGTCTATCTATCCATTGCCTAATCATTTGAATCTTTGTCTATCTTCTTTACATGCTTATCCTTTTCAATCTCTACTAATCTATCCATATCTATTCTTGTACTATAATTTCAATGTTTTTTTTTTTATTTCTCTTTAAGGGCATGTATTACTTACCCGATCCCTACCTTACCGACATTTTTTTCTCTGTAACGCTACGTCTACATTTATTGGGTTACCACATTGAAAATTTCTATATTTGAAGCTAAAGCCTTAAGGTATGTTTGTCTGGTCCTAAATATTGACATTTAAAAAAAAATTTAAGACCAGACAAACATACATTAGCATATTTTCTTTAATTTTATAAATTTTCAATTTGATATCTTTATAAACGTAGACGTAGCCTTACAAAGAAAAAAATTTCGGTAAGGTAGGGATCGGGTAACTAATACATGCCCTTAAGTAAGTCTACTCATTTCAATTTTTACAATTCCTATCCATCTCTATCCCTGTACAGTCTTTTCAATCCTTTCCTATCTTTCTTGAAGTGTATTATCAAGTCTATCCTTTTCAATCACTACATTTTTATCCATGTCTATCCTTAAAATAATCATCTCAATATTTTTCTATTCTTTTTATAATCTACCAGGAAGCCTATCCTTTTCCATCCACACCTTTATATCAATATCCATTCACGTATAATAATTTCAATCCTTGTCTATCTCTCGTGAAGTATACTATCAAGTCTATCCATTTCAATCTTTATCTTTCTATCTATATCTATCTTTGTTGAATCACTTTAATACTTTTATCCTTCTCGAAGTATACTACCAACCCCATCCTTTTCAATCCTTATTTTCTATCCATATCTATCTTTTGACAATCATTTCAAACTTTTTATAGAATATATATTTTTCTATTTCTGTCTACCTAATAATTTTAACGCTGTTGTATCTGGAATTTTAGTATTATGAATTTGCAAAATGTTCTAACTTCTTGAATTTTTGACAAAAATTGCTTATTAACGAACTTTATCTTCATTTTAAAAAAGTATACCAAAGGCCAATCCAATCCGTCAATTCTTTCTAAAATTATCGTACTAACAAACTAAAATCTACAGAACAAACACATTCTTAAAAATTCTTCAGATAATTTTCTTGTTTTTCGAGTTCAGGGTTCACAAAATGTGGACATTTGCCAAAACAGGAGGGTGAATCATATTTTACACAAATCTAATACCTCCTCAGATGAAAGTGTCAAAAAATATCTTATAAAAATATCGAATCTAAAAATAAATATCTTGTACATACGATGAGTATGTAAAAAAAAGTTGCCACACAAATAAATTGTCAAAAGTAATATTTGTCGGTCAGAAAATGTTTTCTTTCAATCTTATACTGTTCTGTTGGAAGTAAAAAGATAAAAAAGAATAGAATAGGATAGAGATTTTCTGTCCCTCCCAAGTGTACACTTTGCATCCACCAAACACTATTCATTTTCTCTATTTTTTTCTATTTTTAAGTCTATTTCTTCCAAAAAAATTTGATTACCCTAGCGAAAGCTTCGAATTGAAATTCATTCCGAATCAATTCGAATCATTCCGGAATTTGTATCCAAACCAAAGAGTTTCATTCCGATCTAATCCGAAGAAAGTGTTCAATACGAGTTAATCTGAAACTTATTCGAAAGCAATGCGAACCTATAATCCAAATGAATCCGCCAATCCAAATGAATCTGAAAACAATTTGGCAATCCGATTTAATCAGAATTAATCCAAATTTACATCCGGATAAGTCCAATCAATCCGCCTTAATTCGAATTAAACCGTGCTTTCCGAATCAATGAATCGGATTTCTTTTTAATGGGTTTCGGATTAATTCGGATTGAAAACTTCCTTCGGATTAGTACGAAATGAAACTGTTTAGCTCGGATACAAATTCCGGAATGATTCGGAAAATTTTTGATCGATTCGGAATGAATTTTAATCCGAAGCTTTCGCTGGGTAACTTTCTGGGTTTTCAAATCCCTGAGTTTTTATTAACTACCTTGATGAAAGGTTCAGATACAAAAAAATCGATCCTGTTGAAACCATTTCATTCCGGAATTTGTATCCGAACAAACAGTATCATTCTGATCTAATCCGAAGTCGGTCCAAAGATTCCTATCCGAACTAATCCGAGGTCGATCTAAGGATTCGTATCCAGCAATATAAACCGATTTAACCCGAGATGTAAACGAGCATACCAGTTCGACGAATTTCGAGCTAATTCGAAGTGATTTCTAATATTTCTATCTCACTGAATTCGACTAATCTGATGTCAACGAAAGGATTTCAATCCGAATGAAACCTATTTAATCCGAGGCTAAAAGATAGATTTCAATCCGAATGAATCCGATCTAATCGGCATTCGGATTGGAAAGGATTCAAAATATTTAGAAAACATTTCCGGATGAGACTCGGAATCATTCGGATTGATCGATCGGATTGAAATGTTCCGATTCATTTGGTTTGAAAAGTGTTTTCGGATAGACTTCGAATTCATTCGGATTTGGAGAAACGGATTAAAAATGATTGAAAGGTGAAGTACGGATTCATTCGAATTGAATTAGGAACTTAGGCATGAATTCAGGAGGATTAATTCGGATTGACAACATCTTGCGGATTAGATCGGAATGAAACTGTTTGATTCGGATAAAAATTCCGGAATGATTCGAAAATTTTCGGATTGGTTCGAAATGAATTTGAATTCGAACTTTCTGCCAGGGTAGTATTTATGATTCCCGAAAAACCAGGTGTAGAAAGAATTGCAGGAAAGATCTCTGCTCCGTTCATCAGATTACGAGTATTTCTAATAGTGCAGCGAATGGCAAATGAAGATTTGAGTTACCCTAAGATTTATGGACACATTCCTTGTAAAGCAACCTGAGGAATATCTCTCGAAGGTGCATGTAGCTGCTGGGACTATATCTACACGAGGACTTTACGGATGTTGTCGAAGGGAAAAATACGGACGTCATTATGTCGGCGGCGGCTATACGAATTTTAAATGAAAACGTAAATGGGCCATTCATTACTGTGGTAATAAAGCTGATAAATATAATAGATAATACCCAGACTGAGGGTCACAATACTCAAGGCCAAAAGGCGCCTCAGATATCTGATGCGGTCCACTTTAAAATATCTGTCTGTCGTGTCACACCACCATTGTCACACCAAATGTCTAAAATACTTTTTACTCTGGCATAAATATTAGAGATAATCATGAGTCAATTTAAAATGAAATTTTTCTATCAAAAGATCATTTACTATCAAAATAATGGCACTTTAATTTCTTTTATATAAGCAAAATTTAAAATAATTTTGGATTAAACTTACGAAAACGCAATACTTCTCAAGAATTTAAAAGGATTTTGTGATATTTATTGAAAAGTTAATATATATATTAACATTCCTTTGTTTTGATTTAATTGGCGTTTAGTTCAATTCATCGATTGAATACCCACCACTCCACTTTTTCAAGATAGTATTGTAAAGAAAAACAAGAGATTTTACGAAACTCCATAATATTTCACTAGATTTTCCCAGTGGGCAAAGAATTGAAAGAAGTTTTTGGACTTTTTTTGGCCTAACATAGGATGTTTTTAGGACATTCTAAAAACTTTTTTCAATTTTTTGTCCACTGGGTTTGTTTGTAGAGGGATTTCAAGTAACGTTAGGAAATTTATTGAGATTACCAAAATTAGACAAAGGAAGAGTTTAGAAACAATAAAATTCAGATTTAAACAATATAATTAACTTTCAATCCTTTTTTTTTCACTCAGGGTTAAAAAAGGACATAAAAATGTCGTAGTTTGAGAAAAGTGTGAACAGAGGAATGCATCAAATGAACTATTTATACGTTACTGGAACTGTTCGCGGCGTTGATGGGCCCTTTTTGTATCCAACGCTTCAATTAACTCTATCCTCCTGCTATAGAGGGAATTCTCAGTCATCCATGCGTGAGCTATCTATATTCACGTATGCGTGCTGGCTCATATCTCTACGCAATCGCTACTACCCTGCCCGATACATCTCCACTTCCCGCGTACTGTTTCTTCTCACGAGTAAAGACTGAATGCGGAACGTAAAAAATCAACAACGCGCAATACATACGAATACACATATATATATATATATATATATATATATATATATATATGCATACTGCATTCCTGTCCCATCCTCCCTCCCTTTTTTAATCCGTGAACATGTAATGAATTGCTATGTGCAATTTCTCTACCTATGCTAAACTCAGGTGGAAACAATGTAATCCCTGCTGGAAATAAAGAAATTGAAATCCTATCCCTTTCTATTTTCTTCTATATCTCAATTGTCTCACCTATCACCGATCTATATATATTTCTATCTTCATATCAATCCACACCCACGCCTCCTCTTTTCGATCTCTTGTTTATTTCCGCTTATATCTTTCTAGCTCTTGTCTATCTCCGTCTATCTCTTTCTATCTGCTTGTCGATCACCGTTCTCTCCTATCTCTTTCAATCCCTACTTCTCTACCACTTTCTATCTCTCTATATACATGTCTATTCCTTTCTATCCCCTTTTCAATCTCAATTCGCTTTTATCACTTTTAATCTCCATTTCTCTATCCCTTTCTATCTCCAATTAAATTTACATCTAGATCTTTGAATCTCCTCTTTTCTATCTCTTGTCTATGTCTTTCTATTTCTATCTCAATCCACATCAACGCGTATCTCTTTCAATCCCCACTTCTTCATCTTTTGTCTCTCCCGTATCCTCATCTATCTCTTTCTATCTGTTTCAATCCCCTGATTTCTCTCCGAGCCTATTTTCAAACTTATTTTCTTGAATGTCTTTCTAATTGTTTTAATACGCTTTTCTATTCTTTATTTAGAAAATTTATTTAGAAAAGGATAGAAAAAGAGTATATTCAAAAAGATGAGCGTGGATGTGAATTGAAATGGAGATAGAAAGGAATAGAGAACTGAAAATTAAAAGAGATAAAAGCGAATTAAGATTTTGACAAGAAAATATTAGAAAGATATAGACAGGTATATACAGAGATAAAAAGAGATAGAGAATTGAGGATTGAAAGAGATAAGAGAGAAAGGTGATTAGCAAAGAGATAGAAAGAGAGATATATCTTTCTACCTCTTGTCTATCTATGCCTATCTCCTTTCAATCTCCACTTCTCTATCTCTTTTTATCTCTTGTTCATCCCCGTCTATCTCTTTCTATCTCTGTATATACCTATCTATTCCTTTCAACTATTTTCTTATCGATTTTAATTCGTTTTTATCTTCAGTTCATTTGTATCTCCAATTCAATCCACATCCACGCCTATCTCTTGGAATCTCCTCTTTTCTATCCGTTTCTATCTCCTGTTCATCTGCGTCTATCTCTTTATATCTCCATCTCCAAGTCAATCCCACTCTGGCTTTCATAAGATTCAAATGAAAATCATACTGTACATCAACGCCTGTGTCTTTTAATCTCCACTTTTCTAACTCTTTCTATCTCCTAGCTGTTCATCCACGCTCTAACTAAAGCTTCGGATTACATAAAATTCATTCCGAATCAATCTAAAATTTTCTGAATCATTTCGGAATTTGTATCCGAACCAAACAGTTTCATTCCGATCTAATCCAAAGGAAGTTATCAATTTGAATTAATCCGAAGCCCATTCAAAATTAATCCGAACCTTTAATCCGTATGAACCCGCCAATCTGAATTAATTCGAATTTTTCAGAATCATTCGAATTGTAAGTTCGTACTAAGTCTGAGTAATTCAGATTAAAAATTAGGATTACTTTTGAATTGATTTCGGATTAATTCGGATTGAAAAATTCTGTCGGATTAGTTCAGAATTAAACTGTTTAGTTCGGATTGAATGTCCTGGTTGACCGAATTCATTCGGACTGAATGCAACTCATATAAAATAACCTGTATATTAACTATTAATTGAATTGAGACATTAAACTCTTCTACTTAGATTGTGACAAGGTAATGCTGATGAAGAAATTTTTTAAAAAGCTATAAATTAAAATAACGCCGGCTGTTTTCTTAAACTTTCAATAAATTTTGAGTTAATTAAGATTTTTACACGCTTCTAAAGCATACAATAGGGGAGATCCCCTTAGCCCTTACAGTGAATAGTAAAAATTTGTAGATAGCAAAAAGTTTTGGCTATTATTTTAAGAAAGTGAAATTTTATTTAATGTTAGTAGTTTCACTCTAGAGAGCAAATTACATTTTAAACATTTCTTATGTACAAAGAAGTCTTAAAAAAGTTTTTGATACATTGGACATTATAACAACAGTGAATTGAATCAGTTTTATATAGATTCTGGTCTTGATCAGAGTATCAGCTGATACTGGAGGGAGAAATGTTACAGTATAATGAACAAGGAACATATGTTATCGTACAAAAACGCTTTGAAAAAACGTCATTTACTTTTTAAAAATTACAAAAGTTGAGGGCAAAGACTCGTGTTGGTGTCTAAAATAGAATTTTATTTACATCTGTTATTATAATTATAATTGTAATTGTAACCATACGGAATTCGAAAATGAAGTTTTCTTCATATATTTTTCTTCTTTTTTTTTTTATAATTACGAGATTAGGCGGGCGCTTGAACGTGCGTATTTCGTTTGTGTAAACTGAAATGATTATTTAAATTTGCACGCCCTATGAATTGACCGCAGTAAGATTAGCCCACTACGTATGAAGTTAGCTAAAAGGTAACACATAAGGAGGAACGCAATATGAAGTTATCTGAAATGGATGTCTTTTTTAGAATAGGAGATCCAGTATACGAAGCTATCCAGTGTAAGGTGATCTATGTACATTCCTTAGAACTAGAAAACAAAAAAAAATAATTGAATAAACTCACCGATGCCCTTGGTATGAAGATTTGACGAGCTTGACAGCGAACAGGAATTGAATAGCGCACACAAGGAGACAACACAGATTTAAAGAAAGTGCTAAAGCGCACAGTGCTAGGGTAACTTGATAAACAATAGCATACTCCTCAGGACTAATCAAAGTACTAGTCGCCGCAGTAATAGGAGAGATCTTGAGTAAAAACGTTAATGACAGTAAAGCCAGTAGCAATGAAACGAGGCACAATAATCCCAAACTGGTTAACATCTCTTTGACTCCTGTCTCTTGTACTTTGCTCCTGGAAAATGTAGTAGACCAAGAATTATTCAAAGGTACAACATTCTGTCCCGAAGACACCTGCATAATAGGTAGAACTTGGACAGGCCCGGGCGAAGGTGTAGGATGATTGGGCAGTTTCGATAACCTCGAGATGTCCAATCCTCCATTGATTTTAGGTCTATCTTGGTTGCCAGGAGACACCAGGGTATGGACCACAGGACCACCATTGTTATTTCCTCCAACTACAGGACTAATGCTGTTAACGGAATGTTTTGACGTTGACAGCGTCGACAAATTGAGGGCATGGGAGTGTTGAGTGTTGTTTAGCCTTTGAGAAAGATTGTTCACACTCAACTGCGAATGATTTAGGGGGTGCCGGTGTCCTGATGAAGGAGTAGTTGCCGTCGGTTGATGGTACTGTGGTCCCGTAGGTCGTTGGGCAGTTGGATGAACTACCGAATCGTAGACGTCACTTCCATTGCGTCCGTTGCGTCCGCTAAAATGATGATCTTGATGCAGCTGGTGATGTTGGTGCGAGTTGCCGGACGAAGGCAATACGCCAGATTGGTAATCATTGTGATGATGTCTGGAGCCCGCGGATGACGGCTGCCCCGTTAGGATATGCTTCAGCATTACTCGACGCTGAATACTCGAGACAAATCTTCACGGGTCACATGTCACATGACAAAATTCAACAACAATTCAACACTAGATGTATTTCCTGATTTTTCAATACCTGAATATAAAAATCAAGAGAGAAAACTTTCTCTGATGCACAAACTTCAATTTGAATTAAACAGTTTAGGTCGTTGTCGGAAAATTTGGAACCCAATTCTCTGATGTCAAAGAATTCAGGTTCTTCTTTTGATACTGAATTCGATACCAATAGTTTATTTAGCATCTATTTTGGTGCCAATCTAGTGAGTATGACGAAACGCGTTAATGTCACTACTCTTCTTTTTTCAATTCTTTCATCTCCAAATAAATAAGCGAGTAAACTTGGTTTGCAAGTCGAAGAGAATCTTTGACATCAGATGTGGTACCTATCCGTTCTTTGCAAACGGGTTTAGCACCAAGCGGATGTTTAAACTGAATCTATGTACCCGGGCTCAAAGAGTTGCTGCACACCAACTCCGCCATCTCGGCCGAGTATCGTCAATGCGTCCGATCACATTACCGTTCCTGCCAGATCATGGAGTCAACTCTCGTGTAAAGGGAAGCGACAGTGTCCGGAATACCAACGCCAATCCGAATCGACTGTCATTCTTTCTACGATCTTGTCCCGTTATCTTGACTCGATCTGCACTTTCCTCTTCGATCTTCCTCTGTGGCTGTACCTTGTGTGCCCTTTCGCTTAGTGGGTGGATGTCAAAGGAAGCAAAGCAGTTTCTCGCGAGCGCGAGAATTCTTTCGTCTCTTAAGGTGGCTGTAACTCCGCTCTACTCTTTTCTCCTCCACTCAAGTACCTAGCAGTCGGCATTGCTGCCAGGATCCTGTGAATTGATCTGAAACAAAAAGAAAAGAAAATTGAATGAAACCCGACATCGTAATCGATGATCAGGTATGCATAATCATTAGAGTCGTTCTAGGCCGGTTCTCAGAAACGGGCTTTCCTCAACGAATTGAAATAGAGTTTATACATCATATATCTTACGGGAAATAGATACTCATTTGGTAAGGTAGGAGATCAAGATTCCATCTATAAGTTGTCAGGCGGATGCGGTTCAAATTACGTAGTCTTTCAATGTGATGATTAAGATCACGAATAGGTTCATCTAATATGAAATCTTTATCAAACAGGTTAATGTACACGTTGATGTATTAAAATATCATCGACATATAGAAATGGACTGCGGTACGCTGTAGAAAAGCGCGTGAGAGAGAGAGAGAGAGAGAGAGAGAGAGAAGTTGCAAAGGGGTGTATGTTTGCTCCTTTCTCGCCAAAGCTAATTGGTTGAGAGCATTTTCGTTTGATGGAGCTTGGTGGAGCTCAACTAATTAGCTTCGGCGAGAAAGGGACAAACATACACCCCTTTGCAACTTCTCTCTCTGGCGCATTATTACGCGCTTTCCTACAGCGTCCCGCAGTCCATTTCTATATGTCGATGTAAAATATTAATATTTGAATAGCTTCTGTAGTGATTTTAACAGAGACACTAGAGATAGACGAAAAGTTTAGTAATTCAGGGCAGTCTGGAAGTGAATGTTTACTTTTAAGGATATAAATAATTTTTAAAAGATTTTTTAAAAAAGTCATAAAATTTCAAGATATTTCATAAGATTTCAAGAGTTTTTCAGTGATCCATAAAAGTTCAAGAAATCTCACAGGTTGTCAAGGAATTTCAACAAATTTTAGAAAATTCTTAAAGATTGAAATCTTTAAAAATTTTTCAAAATGCTTTTGCGTTTTTTCAAATCTCTTCAAATCCCCTAAAATCACTTAAAATTTTACTAATAAGTTGTTCAAAATAACTTTAAATCTTTGAAATTGTATCTCAAAATCTTTTTGAAACTTCTTTCAATTCCTACGAATCATCAAACATTTTTTCAACTCCCTAGAAATGTCTTAAAATGTATTTAAATATTATGCAACTTGACATCAACTGAAAATTTGTGAACTTTATAATTGCAACCTCTTTTTCATCATAGAAAAATGGACCAAGTGGGAGAAGCAGTAATAAAGTTCGGAGAAGAAATGTCTGCGTATGTAGAGGAAATACTGGCTGAAAAAAAAGCAGAGGAAAACCTGGTAGTCCCCACACTATGAAGCAACAGCAGGTTTTGTTCCTCGGAGCAAAAAAAATGTCATCCCCTAAAGTAATGCGAAAGCGGTTCCAAAGGGAATTCTGCCAAGAAGAAAAGGGAAATGGTTTTAGTGAGTGAGTCTAACATTCCTGTTCTCACCTATCTCTTTTTATCTCTGTATATACCTGTCTATCCCTTTCTATCTCCTCTTATCTTTAAGATAGAAAAGGATAACGATTGTTTATACCTTTCTATCTCTTTTATACCCTCTATCTCTTTCTATCTATTCATTTTTATCTCTTGTCTATCTCTTTCTATCTTCATCTCAATTCACATCAACGCCTATCTCTATCAATCCCCACTGCTCTATCTCTTTCAATCCCTTCTTCTTTATTCCTGCCTATCTCTCTCCTATTATCGTCTATACATTTCTATCTTCCTGTCAATCAAAATTCGCTAAAATCTCAATCGCTTCAATCCCCACTTCTTTATCTCTTTCTATCTCTGTATATACCTGTCTATCCCTTTCTATCTCCTTTTATTTCTATGATAGAAAGGGATAAGGATTGTTTATCCCTTTCTACCTTTTTTACATCCTCTATCTCTTACTATCTCAATTTGAATCCACATTCAGGGTTATCTCTTTAAATCTCCTGTTCTCTATCCCCGTCTATATATCTTCCTTTCTCCTTGTCAATTACCGATCTCTCCTATCTCTTTCAATCCTCACTTCTTTATTCCTATCTATTTCTCTTCTATTATCGCATATACCTTTCTATCTTTTTGTCAATCAAAATTCGTTCTAATCCCTTTTAATCCCACTTTTCTGTCCCTTTCAATCTCTCCCCTATCCTAATCTATCTCTTCCTATTTCCTTAACAATCGAAATTTATTGTTATGTGCTTCAATCCCCTAATTTGTAGTTATAAAATTATTATGCATGTTTAAAATAATAAATTGAATAAAAGATTAATAAGTTAATAAGGGAGAGATAGCCTTGGGGATAGAAAGATACAAATTTCTAGCGAGTGAGATAGAATTAGGGATAGAAAGGAATACAATTTTTTGCGAATAAATAGACTAAGAGATAGAAAGAGATAGACATTACCAGAAATAGTGATAGACTTCGGATTCATTCGGTTCGCCATCTTTAAACATATTTCGAATTGGTATGGGTTCATACTGATTTGCTCCGATACATTTTCGGGAAATGGGTGTGTTTATCTTTAAAAACAAATTTTTTTAAAAATAATATTTTATTTATTTAATTAAAAGGATTGATTGATGAAGAAACAAAAAGCGCGCGTGTGATTTTGGCTAGTTAGTTCGGATTCATTCGGATTGAAAGTCTGGATTGACTGGATTCATTCAGGCGATTGGAATTTCGGATTCATTCGGATTGACCGGATTTATTCAGACTGAAAGCTCGGATTGATTCGGATTTATTCGGACTAAAGGTTCGGATTGCTTTTGAATGGGTCTCGGGACAATTCATATTGAAAATTTTCTTCGGATTAAATTGGAATGAAACTGTTTGGTTTGGATACAAATTCCGGAATGATTCGAATTGATTCGGAATGAATTTCAATCCGAAGTTTTCTCTAGGACACCTAAAATTAAAATTTCTCCTCCAATTGTTATAAATTCGATTTCGCAATGTCTCCCTGCTTAAAATGTCAGATAGGAATCGGATAAGAACCGGATTGAAGTGAGTTCCTATCTGGTCCTAGCCGGACTGTACCCGATTTTTGTCCCCGACTTGTATCCGACTCTTAACCGGGTTCTATCCGGTATCGTGTAGTGTTTATATCCAATTTCTATCCGATTTCTAGACAGTTTAACTAGACACTGAAAAATAAAAATAGATCTTATAAAAAATAGTTATTAATTAAGAACATGGGTTTTTCGTTGATATATTATGGACATACTTATAAATATAATCGATATTTGTAAATTTTAACGCATATATAACAAATAAAATTTCGCACGCACGCGAGGGGAATCGAACGCATGACCTACGGGACACGAGTCCAGCTCCCTAACCATTACCCTAAGCTTTGAGATGATGGTAACACATTTTTTCGACATATTTCCACACGGTTATCTGGATCTGCAAGATACCATCTGATTCCTGTCCGGCTCTTACTCGAGTTCTCTCTGGTTTCTTATATAATGCTTCTATCCGATTCCTATGCAATTTGTATAGTATTTTGCAGATCCAGATACAAATCGGATATAAACATTACACGATACCGAATAGAACCCGATCAGGAGTCGGATACAAAAATCGGAAACAGGTCTACTAGGACCGGATAGAACTATTTTGTTAACCAAGATACAAATTGCATAGGAATTGGATAGAAACATTATATGAAACCAGATAGAATTGGGTTACTATCTGATTCCTATCCGGTTTCATATAATGTTCCAATCCGATTCCTATGCAATTTGTATCTTGGTTAACAATATAGTTCTATCCGGGTCCTAGCAGACCTGTATCCGATTTCTAGAAGACAATCACCAGAGTCAAGACCCTTATAGAAATCGGATATAAAACGGATAAAAATGAATTTGGGTTTTTGGAAATATTTAATTTGTGGTTCTATTTCTCGTAAAAAAACCGGATAGGACCGAGTTGGTTGTACACTTCCGTCTCGAAGACATCACCAGTGTCAAGGCCCTTATAGAAATTGGATATAAAACGGAAAGAAATGAAATTTGTTACTTTCAAATAATTAACTTGTGGTTTCATTTTTCGTATAGAAACCCGATAGGACCGGGTAGATTGTACACTTCTGTCTCGAAAACATCACCAGTGTCAAGGCCCTTATAGGAATCCGATAGAAAACGGAAAGAAATTAAATTTGGTACTTTCAAATAATGAATTTATAGTACCACTTGTTGTATAGAAACCGGATAGGAGACAATGACCCTTATAGACATCGAATAGAAAACGGATAAAAATTAACTTGGTTATTTGCAAATAATATGTCCACTATATAATTTTTGATCATCTTTCACGGATAGGAACCGGATATATGCCGAAAATATGTATCTGAGACCGGATAGAAGCCAGATATAACTGGATAAAAAGCCAATTTTTCCTGCCCGGTTTGTATCCGGTCTGTATCCGATTTCTATATGTTTTATTTCCGACATTTTTAACAGGGAGCTCTTAATGTTTCATCCATTATAACTAATGAATATTTTGGTGCCATTATGCAACCTCATCCCAAATAAAAAACTCTATAACATTTCATGTAATTGAACTTGTATTGTAAGTGTAGGTTTACCTATAAAATTTCACGGTGACAGAAAAATGACACTTTTCGTGGATATGTCCATGAATTATAAAGCTTTGGGACTAAGGTAGCACGTTTTGTTGTGAGACCTTCGCTAGCCTGGCCACTAGCCAGTGACCACTATGCCGGCAGACTGGACGTCCGGAATGCGAGCGGAACCCGTTTCTATGAGTCAAGCCTCGCTATTGACAACAACTTCTCGTGTCCCGTGCACTTCTATAGGTATCTATAGTCGCTATATATAGCTTTACATAGTACACTGCACACACCTCATTAGAGTAAATAATCGATCCATTCAAATTTATACTAAATTCAGATTTTTCCTTTTCTTCATATGGATAAAAGTCGCATGATTATTAAGCTAGCACCTCCACAATCGAATTTATGTATTTCCAATATCTCATAATTTTGAACTTTTTTCGGCACCAAAACAAATTTCTGGTCTCATCAGTGTGGCATCAAGGGGGTTGTTCTTAGCATGAAGGGTTGGACCCCAAAAATCAGATATAGTATTTTTGAGGATCCCAAAAGTTAGAGATTTTTTAGACTTTGCAAACAATTGCATAAAATTATTTTTCGTTAAAGTATAATTTGTAAAAGTAAGGTGGGTAGTTTTTGGCATCAAACGATAAAGCCCAAAAGTTAATTTTGGGATATTTTTAGTTCCCGAGTAAAACTGAGAAATATAGTGTTGTTTATTTTTTACAAATATTAAACTTTTTTTTGTAAGGGTTGATTTGGATAACTTTTAGGGGATTCAAGAGCCCAAAAAAAGCTCGAAATTATTCTGTGCTTCAATTATTGAAAAATTGCTCAAAATTATGGTGCAATTGATTTTTTGTTATTTTGCGATATTTTAGACTTTGCAGCAAAAATTTCCACAACAAAATCGAATTTTCGAAAAATGTAAAGAGGCCCAAAAATTTATATTGGTGCCCAAAAAGAGTCCAAAAAAATGCTCAAAATCATGAGATAACTTAATAGATTTACAAATTAGCTACCGATAAATACAACGCTTTCGTTGTCTGAAAAGAAATTGAAAATTTTAATTATTATTGAGTATTATAAATTCTGAAAAGAAGATAATATGTGTTTTTTTTTTAACATGGCAGGTCAACATTCTCTAGTACAAATAAGTTTAGACCAGTCGATACAATACATTGAAATAGGTAGAATGCTTCGATCCATATGTGACTACATTAACTCATATTATATATTGTCAGAGATCTAATGATTTCTGACATGCACCGTGAATAGTTTTACGCGAATAGCTTTGTTATATGTATATATGTATATGGTTCTCGAAAAAGAGGAAATTTTTTTCCTAAGGTGAATAATAAATACACTGTAAACAATTGATAATTAGTTTAATTACTACTTTAACAATTTCGACCATATTAATGTCTTTTAAGAGTAATGGATCAAAGTTGAAACCTTAAAATTGGAATTCTTCATTCCGATTAAGGGTGCCCTAGTTCGTTCCGAACCAATCTGAAATTTTTCGAATCATTCCGAACTTTTAATCTGAATAAATCCGAATGAATACGGTCATTTCGAATTAATCTGAACTTTCAGTTCGAATGATTCCGGTCAATCAGAATTAATATGACTTTTCAGTCCAAATAAATCTGGTCCATCCGAATAAATCCGAGTTTATTCGAACTTTTCGGAATTAATCGGATTCATTCTTATAGACCGGATTTGTTCAGATTGACCGGATTCATTAGGATTAAACTTTAGGATTGATCGAAGTCATTCGAATTGAAAGATCCGATTAATTTTGATTAATCTCGGATTAATTCATACAGTTTCATTCAGATCTAATTTATCCGAATTTTTTTTGGAATCATTGGATTGATTTGGATAGACCGGATTAATTCAAATTGAAAGTCTCGATTGACCGGATTTACTAGATTCATTCGGACTGAAAGTTTGGATTCATCATTCGGATTGACCAGATTTATTCGGATTATTTATGATTAATTTGGATTGGCGGATTCATTCGGATTGCTTTTGAAGAGGTTACGGATTAATTCGGATTGCAAACTTCCTTCAGATTAGATCGAAATGAAACTCTTTGGTTCAGATATAAATTTCGGAATGATTTTAGATTGAAATTAATTCCGAATGACTTCGAATCATACCGGAATTTGTATTTAAACCAAACAGTTTCATTCCGATCAAATACGAAGGAAGTTGTTAATCCGAATTAATCCGAAACTCATTCAAAAGTCATACGAACCTCATATCCTAATGAATCCCCCAATCAGAATTAATCCGAACGAAACGGGTCAATCAGGACTTTCAATCAGGACTTTCAATTCAGATTCATTCGTGCATTAACCGGATTTATTCGGACTGAGTTACAATTAATTTTGAAACTGGTTCGGATACAAATTCCAGAAGGAATCCTTAATCCGATTTTTTCGGAATCATTCGGTTTAATTCTGATAGACTGGATTCATTTGGATTGACCGGATTTATTCGGTTTGATTTGCGGATTAATTTTGATCAATTCGGAGGGGTGGATTGACTCGGATTTATTCGGATTGAAGGTTTGTATTGCTTTTGAATGGGAGACGGATTAATTCGTTTTGAAAATTTCCTTCGGATTAGATCGGAATGAAAGTGTTTGGTTCACATATATATTCCAGAATGATTCGGATTGATTCGAAATGAATTTAATCCGAAGCTTTCACTAGGGTAGGATTTGTCTCTGATTCAAGTGGATTGATTGGGATTAAAAAAATTGGTTTAGATGATCTTCGAATTCATTGGGAATGACTCGTATTGAAAAACTGTTTCGGATAATTTAAGCTTTGTATTCATTCGGAATAATTCAGCCGAATCAATCTGAGTTCGGTTTACCTTGGATTCATTCAGATTTACTCGGATACAAACTTTGTAACAGCTCGAATTCAATTGGATAGGTCTTGAATCCGAAATTTGGATATAGTTTCAAATTGTGGTCATGCTTGATTTTCTTGAAACTTCGTACACTTATGTATTTTGGCAATGGCAAAGGGAAATGGCAAAGGGAATGTGAAAGGGAATGGTAAAAGGAAATGGCAAATGGGATGTTAAAGGGAATGGTAAAGGATGAGAAGCGTAAGTATAGGTACCAAACCAAAACGAGTGGAGATACAATTGTAATCTTTGTATCGTTTATTTTCTCGAAAACTATCATTATCAGAAAAAAATATTTCCAACAAAAAATGTGTATCTCAATAAGGTCTACAACTTTTGTTTGAAATATTTTTTATTTTTTTTTATTTTCCATATTAGCTGAGATAATCGCAAAAAACCATTATTTTATGGGTTTTTTATGATTTTTCTTATTAAATTCAAATTTGCGCCAACTTTCACTATCATTTTCGTAATCAGCGCATCAAAATACATAAGCATACAAAGTTTTTTTGAAAATCAAGCATAACCACTATTCGAAACTTCACCACGAAATTTTTGGTCTAGATACAATGTTTCTATTATATAATTTGGTGACATAAAAAATCTCGAAGATTCTCTAGTTCTTTTTAGTGTTACGAACCGTTAACTAAAATTGTAAGGGGCTTATACTTAGGCCACAACGAGGGCTTCCACGCCAGTGATGGAAGACCTATGATTGGAAACCCTTTATCCAATTTCAGAGCTGTGTCTGCTTTCTTATACGTATGTTAAATCATATGTATTGAACGTAAGCATAATCTTTTAGTGACAAAAGCACCACACATTGAAAAAGAACCATTGCACTCATGAGTCAATGACACTTATTGCGTGCAAGAAAATACTACATGTCTACAACTATATAAATATTTGTAAAATTACGTTCTGTTTATATAAATACTTTTTACATTCTCATCAGAGATAACTTTCGAAAGAATTGACCCAATGGATTGTCCTTTGGTATACTCTTTTAGTGTCCTAAAATGAAGGTCGTGTTCGTTGGCCAGCCATTTTGGATAAAAATTTAAAAAGTTGGAGCATTTTGAAAATGTTTTAAACCACTTTTTGTTTTAAATTTAAAAATTCTAATGACGGATGTTCGTAGTACTCAAAAAGACGAACAATTTTTCTTAATGACTTTTTTGGATAAAAAAAAATTGAAAGATTTATAATATTTTGAAAATCCAAAAAAAAAAAAATGAAATAAAACTTGAATGAGAAGCCAAACAATGCACGATATGAAAAAAAGTCTAAAGATGAAAAATGTTTCTTTTTGAACACACTCTATAGGATAGGCATAATAACTTTTTGAATTTTCTTAAAAAATCTAAAATTCAAATTTTCAGCCCAATAACGCGAGATACAGAGAAAATGATAAGAAACATAATTATTGGCCTTAAAAAGATCTACAAGTTTCCCTTGAACCATTTTTCAATAGGATGAGTAGTTTTCCTTTTAATCATGAAAAATATTGTTAAACAAAGCCGATGAGAATGTGCTCCTTAAGGTCGATAGAACCTTAAGTAAATTAGCTTTCGTTTGCATTCCATTCCATTTTGTAGTAATTTAAAAATAAATTATAACGCTCGCAAGCGCAACACAGAGCGCGAAGCGCGACGTGTGTATGAGAATGTGCCCGCGTAAGCGGGTAGATATTTTTTTTATAAATGAAAATCGATATATTTGATTTTCTCGAAAACTATCACTCGTAGAAAAAATTGTTTAAAACAAAAACTTGATACTTCGATGATTTCTATAACTTTTGTTTGAGATATTTTTTTATAATTTTACATATTAGCTGAGATAAGCGCAAAAAACCATTATTTTAATTGTTTTTTCATGGTTTCACCATGAAAGAAAAACTAGTCGCCAATTTTCACTATAGTTTTTGTAAGCAGCACATTAAAATACGTAAGTATACGTAATGCCAAATGAATCGGAGGTAATCACTATTAGGAAACTTTATCCCAAAAATAAAAAATTGTCAGCTATTTTGTGTAAATTAGCAAAAGATGTGAAAAAACGGGAAAATAATCGCGCGTGGATAATAGTAATCTGTTGCTAGTCTCAAAAAAGTTATATTCCAATGCCTTTTTTATTGATTTTTTTTTAAGATAGGATTTTAACATATTTTTTAAAAGTTTCAAATACATATTTGAGAAGAACAAGGTAATTAAGTTGTTAACAGTGTTGGACAAAGATATGAGAAAGTCATTTGTCTCGCTGGAATGGAATGCAAACGAAAGCTAATTTACTTAAGGTTCTATCGACCTTAAGGAGCACATTCTCATCGGCTTTGTTTAACAATATTTTTCATGATTAAAAGGAAAACTACTCATCCTATTGAAAAACGGTTCAAGGGGAACTTGTAGATCTTTTTAAGGCCAATAATTATTATTTGGCTCAAAATTTGAATTTTAGATTTTTTAAGGAAATTCAAAAAGTTATTATGCCTATCCTATAGAGTGTGTTCAAAAAGAAACATTTTTCATCTTTAGACTTTTTTTCATATCGTGCGTTGTTTGGCTTCTCATTCAAGTTTTATTTCATTTTTTTTTTTTTTGGATTTTCAAAATATTATAAGTCTTTCAATTTTTTTTTATCCAAAAAAGTCATTAAGAAAAATTGTTCGTCTTTTTGAGTACTACGAACATCCGTCATTAGAATTTTTAAATTTAAAACAAAAAGTGGTTTAAAACATTTTCAAAATGCTCCAACTTTTTAAATTTTTATCCAAAATGGCTGGCCAACGAACACGACCTTCATTTTAGGACACTAAAAGAGTATACCAAAGGACAATCCATTTGGTCAATTCTTTCGAAAGTTATCGTGCTAACAAACTAAAATCTACAAACAGACAGACACGTTCGTAAAAACATGTTTTTCGGGTTCAGGGGGTTCAAAAACGTGGACATTTGATGAAAACTGGGGGGGGGTCAAATTTTACACAAATTTAATACATTCTCTCTGATGAGAATGTAAAAACATATATCATGGCTCTTCACAATTCTAAATGGAAATTATTGTAAAAGAAAATTATTATAAAGAGAATGGTAAAGGGAAATAGCAAAGGGATATTGAAGCACTTTTGAGGTAAAATGAACTTAAAGAATTGTTGAGCGATAAATGAACTCGAAATTTATTGTATTTATTTACTTATCTCCAGGATCGAGCGCATTTTTAAAGTGTTAGTTTCCGTTAGAGACCTGACAGCAAGTACACCCATCATCTGCCGGGGAAGGCCTTATTACTATGCAGGAACGCATTCTGATGAGTAAAATCAACCTAAACTAAGATGAGACGGATGTCTATATTTTTTTGCTTCTGGTCTAATAATCAAAACATTGACTAGTGTCAACTCAATCATTATATTCACCAGCATAAATGGTATATGCGTATCGCGCGACTCTTTTCTTTTTATTTCCTGTTGAAAGTAAAAAAATAGAAAGGGATAGAAATTTTTTGACAGAAAATGATTAATAAACACTATGTCATTCAGTATCAATTCGAAATTTTCAGAATCATTCCGGAATCCGCCAATCTGAATAAATCCAATAATTCGGATTGGTTTTGAATGGGCTTCGGATTATTTCGGATTAAAAATTTCCTTCCGATTAGATCGGAATTAAACTGCTTGGTTTGGATACAAATTCCGAAATGATTGGCAATATTTCAGATTGAATTTCAATTCGAAGCTTTCGCTAGGACGCTAGGGGTACCCTTAGTTAGAATGAAGAGTTCCAATTTTAAGGTTTCAACCAATGGCGTTGTGAGAACAATATTTGATAAGACTAATGATAAGATAGCTAGCAATACTGATCGGTAATCTATTCAGCAGGAAAAGCGGTAATTGTCCTAAGAAAATTCTGATAAGACATTGAAAGTGAAACGAGGAATGGAAAAAATTAGTGAGGGCGGAAAAGAGAATGGGAATAAGTATGAGAAAACTAAAGAAGCGCAAGGTCAATGATTTTCCAAGCGGACCGATGAACCTGAATTCACCTCGAGGTGAATCTTGGTTCCCGTGGTCGCGTCAAGAGAAGCTTATAGCCACGCAGACCACAGATATAATACGTACTTATAGTACTTTCCACTGGTATATAGACGAAGCTTTAGAGGCAAGGTCGTTGCCTAGATAACAGTTGCAAGGTACAGTTGGCTCGCATGCCAAGAGAGTATAGAGACAGCAGGCAGCAAGGCAGCAAGGAGGCAAAAGGCAGGCGGCAGGACAGCCTCCACAGCTAGTCGAGAAACGGATGGAGCTAAGGTAAGAAGCAACCAGGTAGAATCGGCGAGCAAGCAAGAAGGTACAAGCAAACGGCCAAGCAAGAAATGAGTGTACGCCACATAAGGAGGAAAGGAGTCCTCCTCTCTGGTCTGGAAGAAGAGAAGATTCACACTATATACGCATTATCTGCTCTGTATGCTGTATTGCATGTATCCTTAGGGTGCGTCATAAATAATAAATTATCAAAAATCCAATTGTATCTTGGAAATTATTATTCCTTTAAAAAGTATCAGAAAATCCTCACAAATTTATGTAACCCAATATAATCCGACGATGCCTTGCACTTCCGCATTCGACTTCCCTGTTTTGGAAGTAACAAGATAGAAAGTCTATCTATTTGAATCTTTTTCAATCTTCAGGATTGAAATAGAAAGAAAAAATGAATCGAAATGTATCCATCCCTATTTATTTCTATCTCCTTTCTAATTTAGAATAATCTCTTTCTTTTTCAATCTCAATATTTCTGTCCTGTATCCTTCGTCTATCTTCGCCAGTAATTTCCTATTCTCCATCTATCCACGCCAATTCTATCCATGTCTATTCATGGTCTAATCATTTAAATCCTTACTTATCTCTTTTACACACATATCCTCTTCAATCTCTATTAATCTATCCTTGTATAATCACTTTAATCTTTTCCTATCTCTCTTGAAGTATATTACCAAGCCTATCCTCCTGTTTAATCACTACTTCCTATCCATATCTGTTCTTAATAATATCATCTCAATCTTTTTCTATCCTTTTTTGTAGCATACTATCAAGTCTATCCATTTCAATATTTATCTTTCTATCTATATCTATCCTTCTATAGTCATTTCAATCCTTTCCTTTTCAATCACTAAATTTCTGACCATGTGTATGTTAATCGAGTTATCTACATCTTTTTAAATCCATACCATTATAATTACTTCTCTCTGAAAAAAGGATATTGATAAGCGGGTAAGTGATAGAGGGTACTTATTTCAGAATATATACCTATTCTGAATAGGAAATAGGTATTTTTATTTACTTGAAATAATTATATAGTTTATTAATAACCATTTGTTGTTGGAAATAAAAAGATAGAAAGTCTATCTATTTGGATATCTATTTTCAATTTTCAGGATTGGAATAGAAAGGAAACATGAATCCAAATGTATCCATCCTTATTTATGCCAATCTATTTCTATTTTTACTTATTTATACTTAATCTACTTTTTCCATCTGAATATTTCTATCTTGCTGTATCCTATGCGACATCTATCTTCGACAATAATATCCTGTCCTCCATCTATCTACGCTAGTCTTTCTTTATTTCAGGCGCGGATCCAGAAATCGTCCGTCATTCTTCAATGCTTGTGGAAAACAAAGTACATGATGGAGATGGGCATGCTAAAAGGGAATGGTAAAGGGAATACTAAAGGGAAATGGCAAAGAAAATGGTTTAAATGGAAGTGCAATTGTAATATGATTAAGAAAAAAGAGGTGAGTAAATGTTTTTATTATTGTTTTTTATATATTTTAGGGGGTGTTCGGGTATACCGTCTCATTTTATGTTAAGTAACCTTAAACTGAACACTGTAGCAATTTTACAATAAAAGTTGAATATTATTACGGCAATCATTGGTATCTTTCTGTCCTATGTTCGTCGCGGTAATTTTCAATAGATTTTTAAAAAGTAAGGTATTGACAACGTATAATTATGATTTTTTTTCTCAAAGTACATGCGCACATCATTGATTTTTTTTTTTAGAAATTGTTGGTTCAAATTCTAACTTTAAAATATGTTAATATGTAACCTCTTTCTAATTCGGATTGCACTGTTCGCCTACTGGGTCCTTGCCTGTTTGACAACTGCTCCCAGGGGCAAAAACGCGTTCGACTACTGCTCCTTATGAGTCAATCTTTAAATATATATATATATATATATTTTTTAAGTTAATGTTTAAAAAATCTATATTTTCTTGTTTAAATAGTTCAAAGAATGTTTATATTTACAGTTAAAAATAGCTTTATAAGTTTTTTTCGAATTTGAATATTTTTAAAATGCTTTTAAATGGGCAAGAGTTGACACTAAACCGTTAAGTGTTCGAGTATCGGGTCCACTACCTTAAAGGGTGAAAAGCGTAAGTATAGGTACCAAACCAAAACGAATGGAGATGCAATTGTAATCTTTGTATCGTTTATTTTCTCGAAAACTATCACTGGCAGAAAAAAATATTTCAAACAAAAAATGTGTATTTCAATGAGGTCTACAACTTTTGTTTGAAATATTTTTTTTTATTCTCGTAATCAGCGCATCAAAATACATAAGTATACGGAGTCTCAAGAAAATCAGAGGTTTAAGCTTTTCGGAACTCCACCCTCTATTCCTGGTCTAATCCTTTGAATCTTCACTTAGCTCTTTTATATATCCTTGCCTACCCTTTTAAATATCTACTATTTTTAGAACGTTCTAAAAACGTCCTAAAAATGTCTTTGGAACATTGGACGTTTTATAGCCTGACAAAGGACGTTTTTAGGACGTTTTTAAGACGTTCTAAAAACTTGTTTCAATTTTTTGCCCACTGGGAAGAGATTGACGAGGATACGGGAGAGATTGAAAGGTATAGAACCTTGCTGGATGTAAAGAGATAGAAAGAGATAGAAATTTGGAGATAGAACTTTTCTATCTCTTCCAAGTATCCACTTTACATCCCCAAAATACCATTGTATCCCCGTATCATCTTTGAATCCCCTCTTTTTTATTTCTTTCTATTTCCAACTCAATACACATCAATGCCTATTTCTTTCAATCTCCACTTCTCTATCTTTTTCTATCTTTTGATCCCTAGATAGACAAGGGATAAATTAGAATAATATTTATGTACAAAATATTGTATTTAAAATATTACAGTACAACCTTCATAAGAGAACCACCACGGGTGGTTAGGGATAATAATTCCGAGAAATAGGAGGCCACCACTCCTGGGCTTCGAGCTCGGAAATTACGCGTATGTGCAAAATGTGTGTTTGGGTATGCAACCTCTATAGGAGAGCCCGCGGCCGGCAGCGATGAAAAAGCCGAATAAGCAGCGTCCTTTTGATATATAAATAGACAAATTATTGTTTGAAAATTAGAAGGTTTTGCGCCCAATTCTCGAGGTCGCGTGAGTAGGGTTTGTAGCCATTGGCTCCCTTATGGGGGGTTGTACTGTATTATGCGTTTTTAAAATATGAAAATTAATAAGTTTAAAACTAAAGATAGAAAAAGATTGAAAATGGGAGATAGGAAGATATTCAAATTTTTTGGAACACATAAACTGAAAGATAGAAAAAGATAGAGAAAATGGATAGAAAGAGATAGGAAAAGATGAAGCCTGGTGAAAACGATGGGTACACAAACATAGAAAAAGATAGCGTTTGATGGATGCAAAGTGTACACTTGAGAGGGATAGAAAATCTCCATTTTTTTTTTGTATACAAAAATTTCTCTGCATTTCTATCTTTTTTCTTCCACCAGGGAAGTGTTTTGTTTGTGAAAAATGAAACACCTCAGCTTGAGAGAAACAAGAAAAGAGAAAAAGCGAGCGCTGGAACAGGAATGAAAAGATTTCTCTAAGCCTCCTCTCCCTTTTCAGCCTTTCCAGTTTCCCACACTGGGAAAGAAGGTAGAAGAGTTAATGAAAACGAAGAAGAACGTCGCGTTGCCGCGTCCTAGGTAGTGCATTCTCGAGAACTTCTGAGTAAATGATTAGTAAATAACTGGAAGACATGAAGAGCATCCGTTTCTCAGTTTCTTGTATCATGAACCAGTCAAGTGAGCATCAGTCAAGACTACGAAGTTCAAGAGAGTAGACCTCGATGCTCGATCTCCATCTCCATTCAGCAGGCACAGCAGGCACAGGAGGCACCTGCTAGCTTGAATTTATCCTGGTCCAGGCCACAGACATCAAGCAGGTTGCTTTACCTGCTCTTCCCCTTCTCTCGTCGTCTTGACTCTTTCTTTTCTCTCTCTCTCTCTCTCTCTCTCTCTCTCTCTCTCTCATCTGCCCTATCTCGTCAATTTATCTCCGTCCTTTTCTACCTTTTGGTGATTAGGTACACTCCTACATACAAGAGATGGAAAAGAAAGTGGATAAAGAGTAGTTGGGTACATCTCTCTTACATCATAGCTAACTTGTCATACTTCAATCAGTCTCTGATCTGTTTAATAAATGTATACAATTAATTGAATAACCATCAATATCATTTAGGTTTACTGCAGATCGAATCCATTTCCAATCGTGCATGCTGGCGCACAGTGCAGCGAATTAGAAAATTGGGCTTCAAATGATCCAAAGCCTAGAATTTTTATCCGATTTCATATTTCTTCTTTTTCTAATTAAAACTAATTAAATTCTAAAGAGGTCTGTCGAGGCTCATCTTACAAAAAGAGGCTCTTTTTGTTTGTTATTCAAGTTGCAAAATGTTAAAAAAGACCTGTAGGATTAGTGTTTTTATTTAAACCAATATTATTATATGAAAAATGAAAAATTTTCAAAATTACGAATAATTATAAATGTAAATAAAAATTTTAATAGGGCGACAAAAAACGACAACACACACATCCGGAAAATTGATTAGAATGTTGTATTAGACATTTATTAACTGAGGAAAGTTTAATTAAACTATTTTCAAAAAAAAAAATTCGACAATTTTTACTTTTAATATTACTAATTTATAGTAAACGTCTTCGCAATATATAATTTTAATTAATAAGAAACTAATATTAATTAATAAGATATAATTAAATCAGATGAAATCTCAAAAACTACAGACCCAGACGAAGTGGTGAGACGAGTCTTTGTGGTTAATATTATAGGTACGACACTTATAATCTTTCAGACGAGTTTGCACACAAGCTTCATCTATATTATATATAATAATAATAATAAAATTCTTCTTCTTTTACAGCATGATATCGTTAGCCATTTAGATCGTGGAATGGTTAACTTGCTCTTCACATTTTGAAAACAAAACAATGAAGTATGTGTACAGAGAAAAAAAAAAATTAATACTTATTTTAGTGTAAAATGAAACGATTGATTAATTAAACATATTTTTTTACTCGATCTATAGAAACATTTTGATTTTCTCGACACAAGTCAGTAAAAAGTTATCAACTTTTTTTTGCATAAAAAGATGTCTTGAAGAAAATTATCATTTTTTCAAATTAGATCTTTTAATATTCAGTATATTTACTAATTCAATAGAGCATAATAAATTAAAAGAAATGGTTCCGAATCAATTCGAATCATTCCGGAATTTGTATCCGGAATTTGAATCCGGCAATTTGATTTAATCAGAATTACTCCGAATTTTCAATCTGAATAAATCCGGTCTATCGGAATCCATCCGAATAAATCCGAAAAATTCAGATACATCCTGATTGAACTGATTAATTCGGATTTGAAGGGATTTACGAGATTTCATTGGATTTTTCGGTATTTCAGGAGATTTCATGTGATTTTAAGTAACTTTGTGGGATTTGATGATATTTTGGTGGATTATAAGTAATTTTATAAGCGCTTTTAAGGTATTTTATGGTAATAAGAAATTTTCAGAAATTTTAAGAGAAGAGACTTAAAGAGCTTTTTAGTAATTTTAAGTAATCTCAAGTAATTTTATGAAACTTAAAGAAATCTCATAAGATTGAATTTAAAATCCTTGAAAATTCTCAGAAACCTTTTTAAATTTCGAAATTCCTCGTAATTCCACGACAATTCTCAAAATCCCAGATAACTTTCTAAATCTCTTCAAATTCCCAGAAACTTGTTGAAATTATTTTAAATCCTATGATTTTTAAATACCTGTATGATATTTTACGATATTTTATGATATATATTAAGTTATTTTTTTAAGGACTTTCAAGGGGTTTTACAAAATTCTATTGAATTGTCAGGAATTTTAATCGATTTCATGACATTTCAGGGGTTTTAAAGATTTTTTTATGAAACTTATGGAGATTTCTGAAATTAGTCAATGAATTACAAATTCTCAATTATTTTGTATACTAGCAACCGAGAAATTAATCGCGCGCAGAGCGCTCGCTCAGATCATCATTACTAGTGATTTTAAATAATATGAAATTGTTATTATAACAAATTCTCCTAATAATGAACTGCAAAGTATATTCTTTAAATTGTCAGAAAATGTTTAATTTTTTTTCTGCTGTAGCATACCAATGACAGTGGATGTGCAGAAGGTGAGAACCAGTTTTTTAAGCTTATGAATATCTCAGATTCAACCAAAAACGTGTGCGAGTAGAATTTACCTCGGAATTTACGACGTACGAGTACAAGCGCAAGGCGTCAAAAATGTTCTGTTTTCAACTCAATATAGTCTCAAAAACGGCTATTATATGATAACCATCATTACTTTGTAAGACACAAAATTTAACGACGTCATGAAAACATCATTATCATTACGATATGTTATACGTTATGATAAAGATAAAAATTGTTAAATTTACTTTTGCTATTCTGACTATGAAAAAATGTTTATGGTATAATTTAAATAATGTGTGTAATATAATATAATATTTAAGTAATATTGAAATATTATCATTAGATGTTTCGACATTAATTAAAAATTTGGTATGCAGCAGAATTTCAAGTGATTTAAGATAAATTTAAAGGGATTTCATGTAAAAGAATTATAAAAGCTTAGAGGAAGCATGAAGAATTTTTTTTATTTAAATTGTATTTTATTAATTTTATTAAATCAAACTATGTTTTCATTGCCTATTGAAATTTTAAGAAAAAGAAATATTTTCGACATATATTCAAATTTTGTTAATAAACATTTTAGGTAATGTTTCTATTTCTACCAGAACAGGTATGACTTAACAAAAAATTTTGCATATCCCCATGTCATTGGCACGCTTGTAGTAATCACTGCATTCTTATAACATCAAATATATTATATTATATTAATAATAATAATAATAATAATAATAATAATAATAATAGATCGATTTAGAAATGACCTTGCTTCTAATGTTTTCTTTCGCCTATGAATACTTGATCACCAGTCAGCTGCTGCTTATCCTTGACGGTGACCTTGACGTTCTGAATCCGTTGACGAAGAAATTGAACGCATAATCAATTAAGTACGAGCGGTACTATTTGAGTGCCAAATAAGAGAAGAATTGGTTTTTGCCGCGGGCCATGAATGTGAGATGGAATGCGTTCGAGGGACTAATTCGCAAGGCCACATCATCTCTTCGCTCAGGGACGTCTTGAGGCTTAAATTGCTTTCACAGAGAAACGATGATGTCATTTTTGTTGCGAACCTTTTTTTCCCATTTATAAAGAGAGTACAGAGATAGAAATCCTATCCCTTTCTATCTCCTGGTATCTTGAAAATAGAAAGGGATAAGGATTGTTTATTCCCTTCAATCCACATCCACGCTTGTCTTTCAATCTCTTCTTTTCTATCCCTTTTTATCTCTTGTCTATCTCGGCCTATCTCTTTCAATCGCCACTTCTCTATCCTGATATGTACTTGTCTATCTCTTTCAATCCTCACTTCTCTATCCCTCTCTATGTCACACCTATGCCTCTCTATCTCTTTTTATCTCCTTTTCAATCACAATTTCCCTCCTATCTCTTTCAATCTACACCAAAAAAAAAAGTTAAGTTTCTTTGATATAGGGCCAAAGAAAAAAAATTTTTCATTTCAAAATTTTGATTTTTCAAAATTTGCGGGAAATAAGTATTTTTAAGTTCCCAAAAAGTGCGGTATATCTGAGAATTTTTGCGAATTTAGTTTACGACACAATTTTTTGTCCTTTGCAAGTCGTAACCCCCCCTATTTCGAAAATGGTTGATGTTATGAATTTTGGATAATAATGGTTTGCGGTTTTGTCAATTGTGGCTCTAATTTTGATTTTTCAAAAAAATATTTTCCAGCACAAATTGAGCACAAATTGAGCACATAATAATTTTTACTTCCAGGAAGGTTTGTTTCTTTAGTTCACTAGAATCTTATAAGTAAATTAGTTTTCGTCATTTTTCCTCTTGGGATTCTCATATAGATTTAAGGACTAATAAAACTTATATATCATTCAAACATGCTGTTATTTTCCGACATGGACTTAGGACTCTAACTTTTTGCACACACTATGCGCGCCCGTACCTCCTTAAAAGAAAAGAAAAAAAAAAAAAAAAAAAAAACGAACTGAATATTTATTGATGGTATACAGCACTGAAGAGACAGATGCAATACACATGACTACGCATTTAGTTACGCAATTGGTAGTTGTATAGGGGTCGAGACCTTTTTTTTTCTCAGAAACATAAAGATTAATTCACGACGATTCAAATTTTGATGTCTTAGTTTATTAACCATTGATAAAGTTACGATGACTGCTTTCAGTGTTTAACAGTACTTAAATATAATTCTATCTTAAAAAAGAGATGTTACCAATATA
>UCOH01000178.1:0-10652 GCA_900474275.1 Synergus japonicus
ATATATATATATATATATATATATATATATATTTTTTTTTTTTTTCACTCTGGAAAAGAGAGCCATTGAATCGCACCACTTGCTCAACATTTTAATCAAAAAATTGTGATTGGCATGCCCCAATAGATACTAATACATTGAGCATTTTTATGTACGTGACTTTCCTGACCAACCGGTAGTTCAACCCTTACTATTTTTCATTCTCATTCTCACACGAGTAACAGTTAACACATATTCGAGCATCACATATTATAGTCCTGTATTATGTCCTCATCCGCTTGTCTCCTGCGCTTTTCCGCCTCCTCTTTCTCCTACCTCATCTTCCTATCGAAACACGTATCCGGCCTGTCTATCTTTCTCGTTCTCCAATCGACCGTAAGCCTGGTTTTCCTATAACCCAGACTGACCAGAGAACCCTTTATGACTCTCGTTCATCCGGCTCGCCATTTCCGTCGAAACTTTTAATTGGTAATTGGTTCTGAGAAAAGCTCCCGGGGGTGGCAGCTATTTCATGCTGCATCTCTCCGTTTAACTCATTGTTGCCAACAAAATATATTTTAATCGGGAAAACTGGGAATTAGTTGATTTAATTAAGAGAATTCTGGAATCATAGATACCAACATTTGCAAACATATTTTCTAATAGTAATTATAATAGTTTCTCTATAAATCTGCTGCAAACGTGAAAATAACACTCGTTCAATTTTGATGGTGTATACATTTTGCAAATTTGTAATTTAAATGATTAAATTCTTATAATATCAGAAGGTGTTGGTTTTTTTTTTGTTTTAAATATATTGTAGGAAATTTATAAATATTATAAAATAAAATGAGATTGATTTGATGTATCGTTTGTTTTTATTTAATACTACGTTTCATCTTAATTTAATTTTAACATTATTTTATCTGTACTTTAACATTAAAGTAATGTTAAATATTGTAGTGGAATTTTCAGATATTTAAAGATTTTTTTAGGAATATCAAAAGATTTAAGCGAATTTTAAGGGATTTCAAAAGGTTTCCAATAATTTAATGAAATTTTTGGGCATTTTAAGAGATTTTAAAATGCCTTGTGGAATTTCAGAATATTTCACAAGAATTCTGTAAATGTTTTATGGAATTTTGTAGGATTATTTCAGAGGACTTGGAAGAATATTAAAAAGATTCGTGACAATTGAAGGGATCTTATGAAATACTAAAAAAATTGAAGGGATTTCGTGGATTTTTAAGATGTTTCTATAGGAATTTCAAGAACTTTCAATGAATTTTAAGAGATCATTTGAAAAGTTGTAAATTCGAGAGATTTTTACGAATGTTAAATGTGGTGAAGTAGTGATATTAGATTTCAAAAGAAAATAGTAAAGTAATTTTAAAGTAATATTGTACGAAATTTTCGAAAAATTTCAATTATTGAAAAATACGTATTTTTAATACTTTTCTGTCAAGGAAATTTCTCTGAAAGTCAGAAAATAGTTAGGGAAACTTGTCTGAAAGTGTGAAAAACAGGGAAATATTCGGGAAATTGAAAAATGCCTGAATTTCATTCTATAGTCTCAAAGCTAACGACGAGGATTGGAATTACCCCGACTTAATGAAATTGTTAATGGGACTTTTACAGACGAAAGTCGTTTTCTTCATGGCATGGCGCGAGGATAAGATAAACTTGTTGATATCTCAGCAGGTGTGTTCTTCATAGCAATTATCTCGCATGTCGAAGAAAGTTGTTTTATATACGAAAAATTGCATTTGACATCTTATTCGTTGATAAAATTCGTATAATTAAGAGCATTACATTTTTACACAAAGGCTGTAATGCTGTAAATATTTAACATCCTATTTCACTCAGCTCAGACGGATATAAGTTTGATTGTCTTTGATATATAATAAAGGTCATTTTTGTGATGAAGACTGTATTCAAATTCCCTTGATCTTCGTTTGGAATAAATCTGCAAAGTCCCTTTCCCGAATAGGTATTCTGACCTAATTAAAATGCACAAAGGCGTCTGAGTGGTTAAACTGCCAACAGCAAAAAGAAAGAAGAAGCAAAATAATTTTTAATATCTATTCCTCAGAGTTGCTTCGAAAATCGACTGCTTCTCGGATATCTTTACCAGCCGAAAAGGTTCCAATGGGAGAATGTTTGCGCAGGATCGGCGCTTTTGAGGTTTTAATTGGAAAATGCTAATTAGACACCCACCTTCCGTAATATTCGTCCCACTGGAACAAAACCGCCTCTACTTTGCCAGTGGCCGACCTTCTTCGTTTCGTCGTTTCGCGCTTCAGAGGTGAGATTAAACTCTTCCTCTTCTCCCCTTTCTTTCCCTTCTGCTTCTTCCACTTATTTCCTTTCTTTGTCCCAGCCTCACAGTGGTCACATAGACCAAGTGATGATACGCTCATTTCTTAAGAATTTGTCGTGATCTGGCTTAATTAATCGGTTTCGCATGTCGACTCTGATATTCATCGTCAATCGGT
Source organism: Synergus japonicus (assembly GCA_900474275.1). Lineage (NCBI taxonomy): Eukaryota > Metazoa > Arthropoda > Insecta > Hymenoptera > Cynipidae > Synergus > Synergus japonicus. The sequence continues at coordinate 2,475 of UCOH01000178.1, forward strand.
AGTGCCATGACTGATTGTGATTGAAAAAAAAAGGAGATCGGAATGATGGCGATTGGGATAGAAGGGAGTAGTAGTAATTCACTACTCTTTAATTAATTAACGCCAATTACTATAGTCAATGCTTTCAAATTTCGAGCAGTGCTCAAAGCCTTTGCAACAAACGATAGCAATCCACATTATACAAGAGAGCGAATTCTGGTCTGCATTTCCTGCTCCCACCGCTCGCCCAGAGAAATTTAAATCCCACCCACGAAAATTCTATGGTCGCTTGTCTGCGGTAAAGTGTGTCAACAAAACAAGTCAAGTTGTACCCAGAAATTTAATGCCCTTTCGAATTGAGAAGAAAGTCCACTATTTTTGCTGATTTTATCAGTTTGAAACTTTTTTTTACTTAGTTACATTTGCTTTTTTCAGTTATACTGTAAAAAATCCTGTGTAAATTTACATTTTGCCTGTAGTCTACTTTCCTTTATAAATCACTGCAATTTTACGATTTTCTTGAAAATTTCTGTTGATTTATGGTTACTGAACAGTTTTCAACGTTCAAATGAACGAATTTTTGATTTTATATCAACGAATATTCTTCTATACTAACTTAATCTTTATGCCTATAAATTAATGTTGTAACACTGTTTATAGTTTAAAAAAAGTAAACACAAAAATTCGTTGATTTGAACGTTCAGAATTTAAACATCGATTTTCGGTGTCTGTTAAGCGTCTCAAAGGGAGCCCTTTACAGTACAGCATCGAAAATACTGCAAAAGTAGTACCGAAAATAAAATAGGGTATCCTAAAATAGAAATAGATATTCTAAAATATCTAAATAAATAAACCGGAGGTTCTCTCTCCCTAACCCCTCTCTCTCTCTCTCTCTCTCTCTCTCTCTCTCTCTCTCTTATCCTATTGTATCCTATCGTATCCTGTCGTATTTTATTCTATCATATAGGATACAATAGGATTGGATACATTATAACAGAATAGGACAGGATAGGATTTTATAAGATATGATACAATATGTTTGGATACAATATAACAGGATACCATAGGATAAGATAGAATAAAATAGGATAGGAAAGTCTTGCAAGTCGGCGATCGAGGGTTCGAGTCCCAACGGCCGGAGTCTGTTTTTACTGAGTTACAAAATGTCTAATCCAATAGTGGGCTATTATTCTAATCTTTATTCACATGCTTTCGGATTATACCATTAATATGAAAAGCCGTTGTATTGTAAATAGTCAAAGAAATATTCAGCGATTTTGAAGATTTTAAACAACTTTTAAATTAATTTTTTAAATATTTAAAGTTATCGAACTGTTTATATTATATTTTCTTTTAAATTTTTAATCTCACTTTTATAACCTTTGTAAAACATTTAAAAAAACTAGAAATCTGTTGAAATCTTTTGAATTCCTTTGAAATTCATTAAAATTCCCTATAAAAACTTAAAACTTTTTGAAATCTAATGATGTAAAAATCCACAAAAGTCATTAAAATAAAATAAAATCTATTAGAATCCTTTAACAATTTTGTAAATCCCTTAAATTCTTTTTATCCCTTAAAGTTAATTCATAAAATTCCTTATAACTCTTTTTAAAATCAGATGAATTTTTCTGAAATCATTTAAAGTAAAGGTAAAAAAAATTAAAATAAAAAAAGTTTCTTATTTGAGAGAGAATTTGGTGAAATTTTAAAAGGTTTCTAAGCATTTTCATGAGATGTATTTTTATGAGATTTCTAATAATCTTAAGTGATTTCAAGAGATTTTTCTTATCTTTAAAAGATTTTGTGAGAATTTTAAAGGATTTCATGGAATTTATAATAGTTTTAAGGAATTTAAAATGTTATCCTGGAATTCCAAGGAATTTTAAGATATTTAAAAATATTTCTAAGAATTGCGAGGGATTTTATGAAATTTTATAAGATTTCTAATAATTTAAAAAGATTTCAAGAGATTTTTCAAATTTTAAAAAAAGTTTGTAGAATTGTTAAAGATTTCATTGAATTTTAAGGAAGTTCCAAACATTTCTACGAATTTTAAGAAATTTTCACGAGTTTTAACGAGTTTCAGGAGATATTTTTAACTTTTAAAATACTATATGGATTTAGAAAGATTTTTAAGTTTATTGGATAAATTTATTGAGGGATTTCAAACGATTTTTATGACTCAAAAGATTTCGTGGAATTTAAAAGAATTTTGAAAGTAATCGTCAAATTTTTAGGGATTTCAAGAGGTTTATTGAATTTGTAAAAGACTTTGTGTGTTTTTAAGGATTTCATGTAATCTTAGGGGATTGTAAGACATTTTAAAAGAATTTAAGAGTTTTCGATGAGTTTTATTAAAAATTTGTGTATTTTATAAGATTTCTACTAATTTAAAGGAATTTCAAGATATTTTTCTGATTTTAACGAACTTTAAAGGGGTTTGAAGTTTTTGTAAAATTTTAAGAGACCATCAAATCAACATGTGCGTTATTATTTTGTTTCCCTCGTTACAATTTCAAGTCATTTAGAAGCCAATCAGGTTTGCAACAGCAATGTATGCGAGATTTTCGAGATATTTCGTGACACCACTTTTTGAAGACATAATGTAGGATATATATATATATAGGATTGGTGAAAGGCAAAAACTGAAATTAGTCGACCAACTTTAAATGTTTTTTATACTTGAATAGACAGTAAATAATTTCAAAGCACGATCTAGTTAATGGCAGTAATTAACCTTTGTTCACCTGAGTATACTCCAGTGAATACTTGCCTTATCTTATTCACATTTGTCAGTGGGAGTCACGAAATTCTGTAGTGATTATAGCGAAACTCTATATACGACCTTTAGTTTCAAAAAGCGAGGGAGTAGTTTGATTTCGTGTCGTCTTTCTGTCACCCTGCACCTTATTTATCCCTCTTCTGGCCTCTCACCCTGCTGCTGAACTTCTGACTCCTTACTTCGTCCTCTTTCCGTTTCGCCAACCCCTCTCGCCCTTTTGCATTCTAGTTCCTTTGTGTCTGAGTCCAAAGGCACCCGAAACGAGCAGGAAATTCACGTCTTCGAGCTTGTAATAAAACATACAGTATATATACAACTATACAGTATATTTACAACTACATACTCAGTATTATACATGCAAACACGAGTTCTGCGTCTCCTAACTTAGGCTTTTAGGGTGACGAATAACTCTGGCTTTTTAGCCATTTATTGTTAACGTCTCGTTACACTGGCAAATGTACGCCCAGACTCTTTGGTACTGTTAATTCTGACAATGAGAGAAGAGTGCCCAGCAATGACAGAATCTCGACGAACAATAGAGATTGGCTGGAGTACGCGATCATCACTGATTACATTTCATTATTCCATTTGGAGGCAAAGAGTACTCATTTAATTATGCTCTCGTACGAGGCGAATATCATTTCACTTCCTCTTTTAGTGCCAGGATTAGAGTTGTTAACATTGTATCTACAGGCTGGAATTTTATTATACGAGATTTATAGGAGTGCGCGTGTTTTGTGTCTATAGAAACTGAAACGACAATTTAAATTCGCGCGCCATATGAATTGACCAATAATAACTAGCGCTAAGCGCTAGTTAACGCATGAAGTTAGCTGAAAGGTGACGTAAAATGAGGAATGCAATATGAACTTGTCTGCAGACAACTTTTATATTGCATTTCATGAAATGCGTGTCTTTTTTTATAGAATAGGATGTATAAATCAATAAGAAATTAAATATAAATAACAGATTATTTTTTAATGTGTAGAGAATGAATCTAAAATTATTATTTATCTAATTATTTGTTTTCTTGTTTGTTTCAGGTAAGTTTTTGCTTTATGGACATATTCAAGGGCCTTTCAAGGATCGGTAAAGTCTATCTATTTAGTTTCTCCTTTCCTCTATTTTTAAATAATATTTTAATGGAATATCTGGGGATTTTGATGGATATTAAAAGATTACATATGCGATTTTTCGGGAATTTTAAAAGATTTTAAATTAATTTTCCAGATAAAATAAATTTCCAGATATCCTCTGAGATTTTCTAGGTTTCTAATGATTTCAAAACATTTTCAATAATTTAAAAGGATTTTAAGAGGTTTTTGGAATTTTAAGTGATTACAGGAGATTTGTATAATATTTAAAAGACTTTGTTGAATTTTAAAAGGACTTCATGAGATTTTAAGAGATTTTTAAGGAGCTTAGAGAATTCAAAGAGTTTTAAGGAATTTTAAAGTTCCTTGAGAAATTTTAAATGATTTCACGAGACTTTTATGATTTTCTGAAGATTTTGTGCAATTTTAGGGAATTTTGAAAAGTTTTATTCAAATATTATAAAGGTTTTTTTTTTTGTAAACTTTAAGGGATTTAAAAGTTTTTCAAAGAATTATAAAAGAATTAAGAAAACTTGTAAGGAAACTTGTAAGAAATTTTAAAGAATTATAAAAATTTTTGTATTTCAAAGGATTTTGAGGAATTTAAAAAAGATTAGTGAAAATGGAAGGGATCTCATGAAATATTAACAAATTCGAAGGGATTTCTTTAAATTTTAAGATGTTTCTAGGAATTTCAAGAAATTTCAATGAATTTTAAGAGATTTAAAAATATGTGATAAATTCTCGAAAATTTTACGAATATTAAATGTTGTGAAGTGATTTTCAATTTCAAAAGATTTAAAGTGATAATATACGATATTTTCAAAAAATTTCAATAGTAGGTATTATTATTGAAAATTTATACATATTTTTAATACTTTTCTGTCAGGGAAATGTCATGGAAATTGAAAAATTCAATCTTGTGGCTACCCTGATTCAGTGGACAAATTTCGAATGAGGAATGAAAAATCTGAAAAACGAAGATTATTATTACGGTCGGATGAAGGACCTTTTGAGTATGTTTTGAATAGAAACACGGGACAAGCACCACAAAATTACCATTGAAATACGTTTCTTGCATCTCTTTTACTTTGATCCAGTGACGATGTTAATCGTCGTGGTGGTTTGCATAAAAAGCGACTGGACCTGAATTGCTAGTTTTAATGGTCAAGCCCTTAAAACCGGCAACGTAATTCTAACTTCACCTCCACTTCTTTTGCGTTAACGAGCTGTGTCATGTGTTTACCGTCGGACATCAATGAACATTCGGAGCGTAGTAATTGGAGCGTCTCTTTGAGGATTTACCCTAAGAGGAGAACCCGCCCCCATACTTACTCTATTCAGATAACGTCCACTTTTATTCTGGACGGTTGGTTGGTTGTTTCTATTTACTCGTTGAAACCTCAAAACAAACCAATCAATTTTACAAAAAGCAATCTGAAGGGCTTCTTGTAAATTCAAACTGTTGTCATAAAAGCACTTGAGAGAGAAAGAGAAAGAGAAAGAGAAAAAAAGAGAGAGAGAGAGAGAGAGAGAGAAAAGTGCAATTTTTAATCAGCCTCGTTGATATCAGTTATTACTTGAAATGTCAAAGAAATCTGATGAAATGGTTGAAAACTTTAATTAAAAAGAGCAATTCACTTGGATATAAAATCTTCTTTGCAACCGCCGGAAGATTTATATCTTTTCACAGGAAAGCAGCGATTAGATTGGCTCAACCTTGTATGTACTTACACAGCTTAGATTTTATTATTTATTTCGATATCAGAAATTAGGAAGAGATAAATTTTCAAACTGGCAATAAAAGTTGCTGTGCCCCTCTCATAATGGTGTACCAATTGTATAAAGGGATTTTATTGCTTCCGCGACTAACATCATCTTCCGAGTAGTTAACTACGTACAAGTCGCACTTTTACGAGCAATAATAATGGCGAACTCTCTTCCTGTCAAAGTGGATAGGTACGTACGTTATCTACCTATTCAGGAAAAAGCAGGAAAAAGTTTTGCAGTCGGGTCACCGCCATATTTCCCGGAAAATCGCGGGAGCATCTTCTCGGAACTTTACGATTTGAAGTCACTCGTAAAACCATGTCATTTTCCTGTGTGTTTCTCTGTGGCCATTTTTTTCACTCAGCTTCATTCGGAATTCATGTTTTTAAAATTAAGTTATTCTTGGCGGAAAAAATTCGGGAATTATGTGGTCAGAGAGATTATAGTAGACATCCTAATCCGACCACCGAGGAGACATTTCCGATCCGGATTAAACTGACTTTTAATTAATACAAGCGAAGAAACTGCAAGTTCTTGTCAATTTGGTGCGCCACTCACTGAAATGCTCGCTGAAATGCTAATTCTTGACTCGGGCTTAATTAATTATGGAACTTGGTGAATATTTTCATTTGCTCAATTTAAGATTTCCTGAACCGAAGATTACACTTTGCTGCTTTCAATTTTTCAGACGCGCGCTTCGTTTTATCATGAGGAAGAGGGTGTTTAGAAAAAATGTATCTTTATCGTATTAGATCTATAGATTTTATAGTTGATTTAAAAGATTTTATCAATTTTCCATGGATTTCGAAAGATTTCAAGATATTGTCAATAATTTCAAAGGATTTTATGGACTTCCTAGGAATTTAAAGGAATTACAAGAGACTACTTGTATTATTTTAAAAAGATTTCATTGAATTTTAAAGGATTTCATGAAATTTTAATAGATGTTTAAGAAAGTTTAGGGAATTTAAGAAATTTTAAAGTTCCTTGTGGAATTTTAAAAGATTTTAAAAAGCTTTCAAGAATTTTAAGAAATTCTAATTTTTTAAAAGTAATTTCAAGAGATTTTAAACAAAGTTTAGGGAATTCAAAGAATTTTGAGGAATTTTAAAGTTACTTGAGTTTCAAAGGGTTTCAAAAAGCTTGTAAAAATTTTAATAAATTTTTATTTTTTAAAGTGTTTTTAAGGGATTTTAATTTTTTTCATTTAATTTTAAAGGATTTCACGAGATTTTTACGATTTTCTAAAGATTTTGAGGTATTTTGAAAATTTTTCAAAAATTTTAAAAGTTTTTTTCACATATTTGAAAGTTTTTCGTGGAATTATAAAGGAGTTTAGGAAACTTGTAAGAATTTTAAGAGATTTTAAGGAATTTTAAATATTCTCGTGGAATTTAAAAGGATTTTAAGAAATTTTAATCATTTTAAAGTTATTTTTAAGAATTTAAATTTTTCTCATGGATTTTAAAGGATTTCACAAAATTTTTATAATTCTTAAAAGATTTTTCAATAGGTTTCTAATAAATTAGAAAAATTTTGATGTATTTTAAGAGATTTTAAAATTCCTCCTTGAATTAAAAAATATTTCACATGATTTTGAAAAAGTTTCATGGAATTTTGAAGGATTACAGGATATTTTAAGACGTTTTTAGGAATTTTAAGATGTTTCTAGAAATTTCAAAAAATTTCAATAGTATTATTATTGAAAATTATTGACTCGAGAAAAACTTTCCTCCTGATACGTTATTTACGTCCCTGCAGCAAAAATGCAAATTACAGAATCAAAAACACAATATTTTACGTGTTTTTCGTGTGAGGGAAATTTTTTGATATGACTGCGTGAGGATAATTATTTTGCAGGGCATGCAGAAGTACTTTGTAAGTACTTGTTACTTTTTACCCTTTGATTTTCATAAATTTACTTGTTGAGAATCACGTACAGCAGCAACACTGGGAGCCTGTCATGGTTTATGAAGTTGATCGACACTCATTCGACTGCTCTTCTTTGAAAACCGGATCCAACTTAACTCAGTTTGCATGCAGTTATCCTCCGTAACTCAACGGCGTCGCGAAGTTTATGTAAAGTAGCGCCGTTTATGGTGGAAATGCGCGCCAAGATACTGCATGATGGAAAGAAGGGAAAGAAGCACGCTCAACGAGAATGACGAGTATTTTCCAGTCAACTTGAAACCTGCTCGTCATCGTTTAAGTTCAGCGTAAAAGCTTCAACTTCTTTTTTGTAATGAATATGTTATACAAAACGAAAATATGGGCTTTAATAATTTGTGGTGTTAAATTAAATGATAGGGTAAGCAATTATATGTGCCTTCAGAAAAGAGATTTATTCACATGGGGAAGCTATAAATTATCCTTCTCTTAATGGAAGCCACCCGTAAATTTTTGACCTAGTGAAATATTAATGATTCACGCTCTTGGATCTTGCTTTTTCATATTTTCACACGCAGGAAGGTATAATAATCTCAAAGTGGGGAATGCATCATGAATAGAAAAATGCAGTGTGAAAAGGTATAACTTTATATATATATATAT
>UCOH01000179.1:0-42055 GCA_900474275.1 Synergus japonicus
ATATATATATATATATTTTAATAATAAAATACTTTATATTCCATCTGGGCTTCAGTGACAATCACTCGAAAAATAACAAAAGAAATTCCCGAGTTACAACCCTGAAGGTGAATCAATTTTAGACCTTTTAGAGGGTAATGAAATATCCTCGTAAAATTCACAGGGAAAAGTTACTGTGGAATTATTTTCGAAAAGTATCAAATTCTTTTATTAATAAAACGATGTTTTTGTTCTTAAAACTGATCAAATTCTTTTGATCTTCTTCTCCGTTGTTATATATAAGTTGCATTTTCAATTACGCAATAATGCAGAATTTTTATGAAGTCTTTCCGCAGAATGGACGACTTCCTTTGTGTGCTGCTCTTATCTAGCATTTGGAAAATCTAATTTGAGTCGCAGTTAGAAATGATAAGAGATTTTACGTGGCACGTCATTATCACATTCGCAATGGTAACCAGTATCGCATGTTCCTAGAGCCCATTACCCCCAGAACAGAAGATCAGGAAAGCAGATCGCGAGAGAACTTACGAGAGTCGTGGTAGGGTCTCACGAAAGTGCATTAAATTTTGGCTTGCAAGTTAAATTGGACAATGGATTTCAGCGAAGAGTATAAAATTAGTTTGGTAAAGCTGCTGCCTATGCTTCATTATTTCCGGTCGTTGAAAGAATTTTACCACTGGCAATTTTCTAATCGATATCCCAGATATTACTTCACTAAAGCGAATTTCTTTCGAACTTTGTCTTCTATTATTTCTTCTTGTAATTCATCACCACGAGAATCAAAGCTGAATATATTCCAAATAATTCAAGTATTCAAAAGAACTCAAGTCAATTCAAAAGCTTTTGAATTGAATTCAAAAGAATATTATTACATCTTCTACAAGAAAGGTATAGCAATTAATTAACTGAACCCGATAATTAAATTGCATACGCTTTTGCTCGCTTCGATTCTTAGAAACAAGAGAGAAATGGTTTCTCGTTTGTATTTTCTTTTCTTTTCATCATCATTTGCAGAACTCGAGGTGGGTTAGGAGGGCGATAGAGATGGTTTTGAATGCTGGTTAATTAAGTTGGTCCTTGGAATAAGTCTTAATTTTCGTGAATGCTGCAATTACAGTTAGATCGGTTGGAGGGTCGATTTAAAGAAAACTCTTAGTAATGTCAGTCGACGTCAGGAATGTTGTTGAAGAAAAGAGTGAGTTCGCAAAATCACTTTAAAATTTCAAAGGAAGCGACGATTCCTCAGGGATTTTTCTTGCAAAGTGTGTTTTAGATAATTGGTTTCTTTTACTAAGAAAACTTTCAAGTTTGCTGGGAAGTCCAACTAAAAGGCACGTAAAACTTTAATAAAAGGAATATCCTTCTTTAAAAAACAGTACAAATTAAATTCAAGCTGGATTTATTAAATTTACACCAGTTTGCTTTATCCGGAGAGTTTTAGTACTCGTTTTAAGTAAATCATATTAAAAATACAGAACTTTAGTTTTCACCTTTGATAAAAAAAAAACTGTAGGTACACTCTCAAAAAGAAACTCTACCTTTAAAACGTTATAAATTCGTAATTAGATCATGAACGAAAATAGTTTAGAGCTTTGAGCTCAAATGAATTTACAATGAAGTGAGGATGTGTTTAATTCATTTTGTCGTTTCAAAAACTAACTCAAAATCTTTTCGACTCACCCAAAAGCATAATTCTTCAATATATTTGTAAATGCGTGAGCGCCACATTAGCTATTTCACCCCCAAAGTTTAAAATCTGATCACGTTGCAGAGGTCATATGTTTTCTTCGGATTCAGCAAATCATTCCGAATTTTTCATTTATATGACTGAACCATTCTTATCTCGATTTGAGTGTTCCTGATCCCTCCTCCATTCCTTTTTCTTTTTCTTCTCTCAGAGTTTATTTCAACAAAACGAAAAAAATTTCGCCTGAGAAGGACGTGTAGCTAAGTTCCAACATTGCTTATCGCTTTCCTGAGAAAAGGTGTGGCTTTTCTGTGAACGTCTTTACAGCCTAGAAAACTTTCTTAAATTCATTACAAAGTATCTAGATACAAAAAAAACCGCTTAGCCACGAAATATGTTAGTGCTGAAACTATTGATGTAATTTCCAATTATAATGATGATATCAAGATAGCAAGAGTTGAAATTGCCAGCATAAACTACATTCACGTCCTAGAAAATTTAATCAAGGCATTGGAATTTCGAATGAAAACGTTTCCTAATTTCAGAGTTGATTTCTTTTATCCAGGGTTGGTTTGGAAAAGTTCTAATGTTTGCAATTTTCTTCGCAGATGCTTCCATATCCCAGTTAATTTTTGCTCCAATTTAAAGTGCTAGAAAATAATAGGAACCACTTTGAGTTTAGTACGTGAAACAACTGCAAAATACTTCATCTTAATTAAAGCATAAAACCTCAGCCAGAACTTTGCAAGAGAATTGAAAATTGGCCTTTACAAATTTGATTATTGCCTTGGATTTGACAGAAATTTATCCAACCATGATAAGCACTTTTCGAGATCGAATTCAAATTCAGCGTCAGCGATTTACTACAAAGAACGACCCTTCAGTTAAATGTGCTAAATCGTTAAACCAGCTCTCGAACAACTGAGTTGTAACGTATACTGCTTTTCAAGAGAAATTTGTCTGGTAGAGTAAATATTTAATAATCCCATCAAATCCATCAAATCTATCAGTTTCCACCAAATGCACAACACAAAATTCAGCCAGACATTTTGAAATCAAAAGCTGGCTAAAGTACTTTTTTTAGTCACAAAAAAGTCGAAAATATTTATCATTTTCTATGCCTCATTTTAAAGATAAATTTTCATTATCTTTGTACGCTAAAGTTAATGAACTTTTTTAAATCGATGGATGAGAAATAAATTTTCAAGATTGATGTTACGTTACTGTGCATAAATAATAACTGCACGTCTGAATAAATCATTGAAGTAAACATCTGGGTCGTTGGTGACTCAAGCGACCGATGCAAAACCATTAAGCGATAGACTTGGGAAATATAAGGACAATAGGCTTCTACTACAAAGCTCAGCTCAAGTTCGACCGAGTTCCAGATTACGTGAGATACTTCTTTCTCCTTTCCTCTGCAATTTCTATAACCTCCGATTCGGAAAAGTGTTCTATTTAAACGCAAAGATATACAATTAAGGGAGTTTAATGCAATTGGATTAAAACTGTTTATAAGATATTAAATTACTCTATATAAATACTTCTATAAAAGTCTCGCGAAAAGATAAGTCAACTTTAAATGTAGACTTGTTTTTAAAAACGATTTTTTCTTATTCAGTGTCTATAAATAACTTATTATATATAGAGTATAAATGAATGAGATCTCGACTTTATAAAAAAAAAAGAGATCCAATTAAAATATTCTGCTAGGGAGAACTCAATTCAAAATTCGCATAAATTATCGAAATGAGAACAAAGCGCGATTCACGTTTCAATGAACGCTATTCATAATAATAATCTTAATCCAACTCTGAAGACAGGAAGCTTGTAGATTCGTAAATAAACGATTGCACATAATCTGCAATATAAAGAAAAAAAGTCTGGTATCCAAAGAGGAAATGAGTATCATGCTTCGGTGGGAATTATTCTCTTGAATAATTTGAAAGCTTTGAAAAGAGTGGACAATTTAACAATCGATGGAAGCGAAAGTAGGTAAATAAAATTAAGTATATGTGCAATCTACTGTATTATTTCACAGGGAAATTAATGATATTATCTAATAATTGTGTGCTTTGTGCTATTATAATATGTTAATCATCATTAACAATTTCAAAAGGTCCCACCTCATTTAAATTAAAAGTAAAGTTCTTTGTAGTAAAAATTCGAAATTTCGTAGCAATAATTTTTATTGATATTTAATTATTTTCTTGCAGGATCTGATAGTAAGGTTTCGGATATAGACGGGAAACCTTACACAACTCTTTTGTACAGCAATGGACCAGGTCATACAGACCCACGATCGATTGTGCGAGAAGCTGGAAAGGATTCCATTCAGGTATAAAAAAATCGGCACAGTTTTCCTTGCAATTGTATGACAATCAATCGCTACTGTTTACTAGGACGAAACATGATGGAATCGCGATATTAAACTTGCCGCACATTTCATCAAGCAGACACATTCATAGATATTTTACCATTTACATCTATATAGATTGGAAAATATTTTATTGATAACCCACTGAAGTTGAAGCGAATCTCTTACGCTTACTCATAGTTTCGAAACCTCTGAGAATTCCAGCGACCTCAATTCTAGTATATATTTCCACATGAACTAAATTGCAATATTTTTTATTACACGAGAAGACTTTGAATTTATCTGCACCGATAAAAATCATTTTTGTACAATTCGCGATATTTTTACGCTTATTGGAATAACATCGGGATAATTAATTTCGCTTTGCTTCCCAGAAATTAATTACTATATGCGCATGGGAAACATTGTCTTGTTAATTAATAGCACAAATGCAAAACAAGATTGCTTCACTTTCAAAACGAAATTGTACAAAATGGAAATAATTTTTCAATTGAGAATAATGGAAACGATATATGCTGAAGTTGAAATAAAAAAAAAAGTCATTGTAGTATTAGTTTAACTTCTATTTATTTGGAGAGATATAAAAAGGCGTTGAGAAAACAAGAGAGAGTTAATGAAAGGCGTAAGCCTTGAGGCGCTCTCTTGGTTTTTCTTCGTCTTCATTTACTACCGAAAGAGACTTTTGTAAGGCAGTAGACATCGGCAAAGCAATTTTTCACAGGATTACTGAACATTACCCACCCTTTCTGAAAGGTGAAGCTCCGGTCGCCGCAAAGCTTTGGGCTCGGCAGAAGTTTCGCAAGCATTTTCAGGAGACGAGCTCAGGGCGTAAATAACTGTCCCTTTCTCACTTCTCTATATACTCTTTTACTTCAATAACTCCATCTTGCAGCTCATAGCTACGCTAAGTCCCATCTATCATCCCTTCAAGGGCTTCGTATGATATTCCTTAAAATAGCTAAGTCTGTCAAAGCCATAAGGAAAATAAAAGTATTCTTATAGATCTGGAATTTTGAGTATATATTTAAAAGAGAGATTTCAAAAGATTTCAAAATTTATAACGAAAATTTAAAAACTCTAAGCCTGATACTTCAGGCCAATGCTAATTTAAATCAGCGACTGTATCTTAATTCCTATTATCCTATTATCCAACCAAAAATGAAGTTGTTCTGCAAATTACAGACGTCTGGTGTTCCGAGGACCTGGGCAACCCATGGTGGAGAGGATGTGCCTATTTTCGCGATTGGTCCACTGGCAACAGTCTTATTTTCCGGCAGTGTGGATCAGAGTTACATTCCCCACGCTATTTCCTACGCCGCATGTCTAGATCATCACGCTAGTCGCTGTTCCAGAGAATCCGTTTTAAACGACACGATTGTCCCAATCAGCTGTCCTTCCGCGGAACCGAATAGTGCAGCTATATCTAGTGACGTGATGAACGACCAAGCTCGCAATCCACCAACCAAATCGAATGCTGCTACCAATCGCGATCAATCGATCGTTAACACTCTTCTATCAAAAGTTTTCTTACTATTACTTCTTCTAAGGGAGAGTTAATGTTTATTGAGGACCAAAGTGATCACTCAGTGATGACACAAATCTTGTAAAAATTACTTGTTACGATAAAAAGAAATATGATGCCCCTGACGCAGAGGCGCCCTTTTTACAAAATTTTTACTATCTCAAAAACAAATTTTTTATTTTACAACTAGTCTGTTTTAATAATTACTTTTAATTCATTTTAAATAATTGTTCTCCTGTGGAAAGCTTTGGAACTTTTCCAATATGTCTGTAGTTTTTATTTAATTTCATTAAGTTTGATTGAAATCATTTCCAGTAAATTGAATCTTTCATTTTTTTTAAAGCGCGGGGAATTCCTGGCATTTTTATATTGACAGCACTGCTAATTGGAATTGGCAATACTGCCGATTGAGATTGGTAAAACTGTCCCAGATATAATTTAATTTGTCGAATTAATTTTGTTGAACGGAAAACTAAAAAATTTGTCTCGGATTTCTTCTTCTCTCAAAATTTATTCTGATGAAATCGACCTTCCACACAATTTATTTTACAGTTATCAGTTCTACTGTCTGAATCTGAGTCGTGTAAAGGGACTGTGAATCAGCAAAAATATACAGATGCAGACTTGAAGACTTTTTTCCAATTGAGTTTCATCGTAGGCGCCCCGAGAGTGATTAAATCCCACAAAGGGAAGAAAGTACGAGGACGAAGATATACTTTGTATAAAGGATGAATTTGTAAAAGAACTCCGTGCAATTGAAGACTTTATTCGTGAGTGTATTAAACGATGGAAAGAAAGCGATAACGAGCGAAACGAAAAAAGGACAGAGCCCAATTTTCTTTATTTTAATGTGATTGAGAAGAAAAGCCGTTTGTGAAAATGTATTTTATATAGTATTTTGTACATAAAATGTATGTGCATTAAGTTTAAACAAGAGATTGACTGACTTACGTTAAGTAATTAATTTAATAAACTAAAGAAGAATTCAAAGGAATAATTTCCGACAGGTCCAATTTTATTTTATTTTTATATCTTAATTTTACATTTCTACTAATGACATTCTACATTGAAAGTAGATCTATTTTTTCATTTTTGCTTTCAAAAATGTTTTAAGAGATTGTCTTTTATTCCAAAATACTTTTTTCCTGAATTAAATCGTTTTAAAAGCTTTTTACCTGTATACAGAATTGCTTTGAAGAATATTGATCCTTTTAATAACATTGAATTCACAGCATGTATAATTTCTTCTTTTTTGTGTTTTATTTATATTAATTAAACTACAACGATCATCACATGATCATAAAAAAAATTTTGCATTCCCACTGTAGGTAATAATTAAATATTCGTGTAAATGCATCCTATATGTATATGCGGATGAAATTATTCCGAGTTATTCGCACCCAATTTTTTTACAACAAATTTTTCTTTGTTTAGCCTCTTTTTTTAATAAAATACATCAATTTAATAAGGTAAGATTTGTCTATTTGTCTGTAAGTGGATTTTTCGTAAGAGTTTAATCTAAAAATTTTGTAAATACTGCAATTATTGTCTAAAAATATTTGGATGCAACAAATTTGTAAAGAGATCATTTTAAAAATTGTTAAAAGATAATGTTGTCAACGCACATTTACAGTGTCAGATTAAAAATGTTTCTCTAAGAATTTCTCTGTAAAAATGACGTTTCCAGACCCAGATAAAACGGAAATTTCATTCTCTTTTCTAGGCTTCTTTCTCATTTTATTTTAGAATTATATGTATACCTGCGAAGAATATAAATAAATCTACTTTTATTTTCGGAAATTGGAGTGCATTCCTGCATTTCTCTCTGTCTCATTTCATAAGAAAATAGCAGGAATAAATTATAGATATTTAAACTTTCAAAATTGACAATCCAAAAATTTTATCATATTCTTTTTCAACACTTTTTTTAGAGGATGGCTCATCCATGTCCGAACTGTTTAATGTCTATAATTAAAAACTGCGCACCAACAAAATCTTTTTAATAGGAAAATGTTATTGTCTCTTGCGATAAAATCATATATTATTAATTAATATTATAAATAGTGCAAATGGCTAAATTATTTAAAATTTCTCCTAAGTTAATATCTGTATATGATGCAAGGTATAATAATTGAATTTTTAAGCAAAAAAATCACTTCAACTTCAATGCCGAAAAATCCATGTGAATAAATTACTGAAATAGCTTTGATAAATATTAATAAATCTGACATAATTTTGACATTTAAAAATTTTTTTATAATCTTAGTTATTTCAGTAGTTCAAAATCAAGGGATGCTGTAAAATATAATAATTAGATTAAGTTACAATTTGCTCTTTGGACTGACTGTTGAATAACAAATTACTTTTGCAAATTTTTAGGCATAAAGTGATGTAAAAATTTAACAATGGCATGAAAAAACTGTTGTTTTTTTTTTAATGAAGAAAATTTTAATTTTAATTTGTGGAAATAACAGTCAGTCTAAATCAGTCAAATGCCTAAATCAAAACTGTGTAAAAGACACAAAAGGAGCTCACGATATACTTATGTACACATATTATAATATACATATTACTGTAAATAACGTATTCACTAATTATTATCAATGAATTTTATTACACAGTTATCTGTACTATATATTATTTCCTAAAAAGAGCGATATTTAAGAACCTATTCTTTTTGACTCATTTCTATACCTTCTCTCTTATTCCTCCAAATCTTTTTAAAAATTCCTTATAATTCCAGAATTTTAAATCGAAAAAAATCGAAATTCAAGGGAGTCTTAATCTGAAGTTATCTGTTGTCTATCCAAGTCATTAGTCAACCTTCAATTATTTATTTTTATTATATTCATAGCTTCTTTTCCATAGAAAAAGTCGAAGCTTTCATATAATGCCAAAATTAAATACCCCCATTGTGTTGTCTATAATCACCGACATTAAGGAATTAGTATTCGTAAGCAATGAAATATATTCTTGGATTGGCGATATCAACCACCAATCGTGGAAATTTCCAACAAAAAGTGCCAGGAACATTAACGTTCTGGAAATTCTAGAGCTTCACAAGGGATCAGCGGGAGAAATGTACATCCTACTTCTTGAGCTTGCTTACGACAGGTGCTTTACTTTATATTTTATAACTCATTTCAAGCTTTTTTTCCACTCAACATAAATCTCACATATAGTTTTCAGTTGTAAAGGCACTAAAATTTAACAACTCAAATGAACAATTCGCTTCCAATTTTCCAATTCCGTAATTTCGTCTAAGAATTCAATTATAATAGCTTTTTCCTTCATAATTCAAAAATAGAGGTAAAAGCTTGCAAAATAATTTGCTTCGTTTGTCCAGATTGTACCTTGCTTTTCAAAAATAATCTCCAACAGGAATTAATGTTAATAACTTTAACACGACTTTTAATTTAATTTCATAAACAGGATTAATTTCGTCTTGCGGCTTATTATTGAATTCATGGATATTTATCCATCTGTGGAAGACTGTTTAAAACAAATAAAAAACGTGAAGAGACCAAAATATATGTCGATAGCTGCTGTTGTGAGATTGCTTTGGAATCGATTGAACAGATTGCCTGAGAAAATTTCCAAAAAAATGGTATGTTTTTAATTCCCTATGGTTTATAAAAATCCTTGTAAAAACTTGTCAGACATTTTAAAAATAGAAGTAACTAATCTGAAAAAACAATCGCAAATCAGAGGTTTAATTCACTTTTACTCTGCAACGATCCAAATAAAATCATTAAAAATTTTATTTAAATTTATTTCCTTTTATAAAAAGTTTACGTTGCACGATTTGTACATAAAATCCACGATAAATCCTTTCTGAGCTCGAATATAATGTTAATATTCAATTGTTCAAGAACTCTCAAGAATTTGAAATTCCAATACTCCTTTTCATGAAATATCGTGCTTTTATTTCTGTCACATTTTTACGATCGACTGGAGAAGTCTGCAGATGCAAAAAATTTCAAATCTTGAGTCTTTCTCAACGAGGGACGAACCACTTAGCCTCTTATGCCGAGCATTTATTCGAGTGGAATGCATATCTAGGCGAAGATGAAAGGCGTGGACGAAGAATCATTCGTGGAGAAAATTTCACGAAGTACGCAAGCTGTCGGTGGTTGTTTCAAACATTGTCGGAGTTGTTCACTTGCTGCGAGCACGATTCTCGACCTGATAAAGGGAATCGAGGCGACGTTTCTAGAATACAAACTGCATTCAGCCGCAGCAGAGCAAAGGTACCATAAATTTAAGGATACATTATCCCCATTACTTTTTTCAGACAAGATTTATGCTCACGAGAAATTTATTGCAATTCCAATCTTCTAGTTTTAGGAACCGTATAATCATTTCCGTATAAATAATAAATATCACTAATATCGTAAATAATAAACATCCTTATATTAAAAATAGTTAACAATAGTTTTTAAACAGCTATAAAAATTGAGTTTAAATAATAATCCTGCAAAAGTCGGAATAAAACGTTCTTTTTTTTCAAAAGAAAAGATGAGAGCTTTAAACGCATCCGCGAATTTTCAGGTCATTTCCTTAGAAAGAAATGAAAATTGTTTGCGAAGCGGCGGTGAAATATTTGTTTAAGAGAATGCAAATTTTATAAAGGAAAAACCAAAGAGTTCTCTCGAGGTACGTGTTGAGTTTTAGGAATTTTTAAGCAGAACGCATCTTCACGTAAACCTCTCATTATAATTTTCAGCACAAAGCTGAAGAAAACTGTTGCAAAGCGCACTTGAAAAAGTTGCTATAAATATAAAGTAAATTAAAACACCGAATAGAAATGGGAGAGAATCTACTGGAAATCAGTGACTTTTGACTGATTCTCAGTGAATTTTCACTGATCAGTGGAATTTAACTGAATAAATTTTAAATCCCTTCAAATTCCTGGCGCGAGATTCGTAAAAAGGCGTAAATCAAAGTCTGCTCGTAATCTGATGAAAATCCGTTTCAGGGAACTTAGCAAGTTTTGTCTCTGGGATAAGAGCCAATGGGCTGTAATGAGCAAACTGGCGGAAGCAATAAACCAGGACGTGAGGATCATCCTCGAGCTTGTGCGAGATAGCACGCGAATCAGTGAATCGGTGAAAAGTGATTGCGATAACACGGTGAAGAGACTACAAGTAGATATGAAGAACAGGATTTCCGAGGTTGATATGCTCAAAGTGAAGAACGCTGAGTTCAACCAGGTGATAAAGAATCGTAAGTTTTCGATGCTGCAAACGCTCACCATAATTATGAAAGCATAGCATTTTCGAGCCCCTCGAAAATTGAATATTGTTTATATTATACATGTGTATTTTTAGTTAGAGCTGAGCTGGAAACAGTGCGGAATAGTAAGAGGGAAATGGCACAAAAGAACGAAGATTTAACGACTGCTTTACAAGAAACGAGAAAACAAATTTGTGAACTCGGTTTGTGAAAATACTGCCTCTTGAAATACCTTAAAATGTATGTTATGATATGCACAAAGTGAAAATATGAAGCGGTGCAGCTTTTATTCGTTGTAAGATTGAAATTATGAGATATAAAATACACCAAATGATGCTTGTCGCAAGTGGCACTGAAATCCTTTTACGATTTTACGTAATGCTCTGTCACAGTTCATACGCAAGATATATTCATTCCAGTACCTCTTTAACAAAAGCCTCCGTAAATTTGAACAAATTGCTATCTCTATCTGTTTAAACCCTTAATGTTTTTCACCCTTAACCCATTTTCAAAGTAATTGATGAATTTATGGAATTATTTATTGACAGGGGACTGTAATCGCCAAATACAAAATCAGCTGGAGGAAACGTGTTGCACTAAAATTGCTCTTCAGAAGAGACTGGAGACCCTGCAGACAGATTTGGATCTTGCACAAGAAAAATGTATCGAAATAGATGAATTGCGAAGCTCTGTAAGCTATAAAAATGAATGATTTGTTCTGCCAAAAAATTAATTATGTTATATTATACTAAAAGGTATATATGTCTCGCAGAATGAAATTAAAGGATTTAATGAATAGTACATTTCTTTCGTAGATAAAAACCGAATTTGAATGTAAGATCGAAAAACTGGAAGCAGAACTGGCGACAAACTCCTCGGCTAAGAGGAATAATCAGAATTGCAGATGCACAGCAAGCGTCGAAAAGTTGACAAAAACCAATTCCAACAGTTATTCGCCCGAGAACTCGGCCGTAAAACCCGAGGATAACCCGGAGGCTGACATGACACAGCAGTTCAATTCGAATCAACGGAAAATCAAAGAACTCATGCGCCAGAATGAAAGACTATCAAAAACACTTGAACGACTTCGGGAACATCGACTTCGAGGAATCGTGAAAACTGAATCGACATTTATAAAGTGAAAGAATGCGAGAAAAAATTTACTGAAAATTCTAGCTACTCGAATTCCCTTATTCGAATTCACTTAAGAACTTGAATAAATGAGTAAATTCCTGAAAATCATTTGAAATCTCTTAAAATATATACCTATATATATATATATATAAGTAAAAAAAAATTAAAAGAAACAAAAAAATTTGTTTCCCAAGTACATAAGTAGTACAGGTCAGAGTGTGGTCAGACATGACAGGAGCAGGAGTGAAAGGCAATGTAAAACCGCCGAGATAAGGGGAGCAGTAGTACAGGTCAATATATGGGGAGCCCGGTGGGGTTTTCAGTAGTATAGGTCGGTGTATGGTCAGGCATGCCGGGAAAAGTAGTACAGGTCAGTGTGAAGCCAACATTATGGATTCAGTAGTAAAGGTCAACTCACTCTGATGGAAATTGAGTAGTATAGATCAATTTATACTCAAACATACATGATGATTTGATTCTAATCACCGACCAGCTGAAAATAAGCTATAGAATTTATTTGAATAAAAACTCTTTCGAGATATATCAGATTATTTTATGAATTTCTATCTCTATTGAGTAAAAATACAAAATTTCCATTTTCTGTCATTCCATTAAATCAGAAAACTGCCTGTTGCGTCCCAATTTTAGCCGCGAGGCTTTCAACTGCAAATACTGAAATGTTTTCCGAATAAAGCGTCAAAGTAATTTTCAATCATCGATAGAAAATAGCTTATTCAGGGATACTAAACTCAAAAAAAGTAGGAAATGGTAACATAATTTTATTCCTCGGATTTTCGTCGCTGAACGCGTCTGTTCTGATTAGACGCGCAACATTATTGATGACTCTATATTTAGCAGGAAAATAGATATACATAATTTAGTAAATCTTCGCTATCGAGTAAGATTGTAACCAATAGTTAGATAAGAATAGTATTAATATTAAGAGAGCAGTAGAATCGTGTGCAGTAGAAGTGATATTTCTACCGCATGTAACAACGTCGTGATACACTTTTATACTGGCTTGGTTTAAAATATATTTCCCTTCTACCTTCACATAATATATAATATGTATATATTTACAATAATTTATCCCGCACACTGTTTTGTCGTATTTTTAAGGTAAAACTTCGAACCTAATATTTATAATTTAACAATAATATATACCACTCAATCTTGATCCTGAGGGGAACCCGGGTGCTTAGATTCCACACGAAAATGTGACGGTCTTTTCCAGCGCACGATGAATCCTTAAGTGTGCGCAGCTGCGTATCACACGCACCCATCCAGCATTATTAAAGTAAATATCACTATATGTGGAGATTATCAAGTCACTTATGTGACTAAAAGGTTCTTATTACCATTTTTCGTCATCCTTACCCCTCCCTCGTCTCCGAGATCTTTTTCGTCGTCAAGGGTATAATGAGATTCATGAAGAAGGAAGAGAATTAACGGATGGGATGGAAAAACATGTTATTCAATCATATTTTATCCTACTTTCATCATTTTTCATAATATCGCTACTCTCCGAATTTCATTAGTTTCCAAAGGCCAAATATAATTGTAAACTCGTGAATTTCGGGTATCAAAGACCTTGAAAAATGAGCAGAGAACTGCAACATTGTCTTGTCTGAAACTCCGTTAAATCCGTTAATTCTTAAGAAAGATTCTCTGATACTTGACAAATAAATGAAAAGTTGGTAAAAATCATTTCCAAAATCCAGAATGCAAGGGCGACGGACATGATTGGTCGACTGGGGCCTAAAATGAAGATTATAAAAGTGGAAAAAGCGTGTCTTGTCTGATGTTAACTGAATAGAGCTAAGAATGTAAAAATAGAGAGTGGAATCAAGATCTGTATAGCAGTGACTGCCATATTATTACACTGATTATCGTGTTGCTGCAGTTATCTGAAGCTGTAGCTATCATTCTATGCGAGTTATCTTCCTTGAGAGCCTGAAGCTTTTGACAGTGTACGATAATTGGTATGGATTGCGTGTTGGCTTTACCACTTGTCGACCACCACCACCACCTCGCTCACTGTAACACAATACACAATTGACTCGATAAAACCTCTCAGAATGATTCAAGGGTTTTTCGAAAGAAAAACTAATTTTACTAATTAGATCTCGCCTTCGGGAAAGAACCATCAAGATCTCTGTTGAAAAAATAATCCTGCGACCAAAATTCAATTTTATCTAGACCATGATACACAGTAGGTATATAATCAATTAAACTTATTACAATACAATGTGATACATTTTTTGAGATATTGATATATTAAGAATACGAAATTGAATTTTCTTAACTCTGGACAAAATGTAAGATGAAGAAAGAAATGTTGAAAGAAAGAAAGGTTGAAAGAGATTTTGTTCAGAGTGTTTTACATATTTTTTACAAACTATGAATTCCCTACATTTTCAAAGGCCCCAATTGAATTTCTTCAACAAATATTATCTAGGTAGCGTCTTTTACATTTGTTTTTTCCCTCGTTAGTTTCTTCGTGCACTTATTTCTATTGAAATAGTATCTGAGATGAACAGTTCCGTCACCCTCGGCTCTTTCTTGGTCCTTGATCAACGAGAGTCCTTGTATCATCACTTGATGAATCCCTGTGATATTTATCTGGGGAGAAAGAGAGAGAAAGAGAGGAATGGGATGAAGGAGGTGGTGATGGTCTTCAGGATGTTCATTTCTTGATATTTTCAGCTTTCCAAACATAGAAAGTCTCCATTTGCTTAATATTATAAGCTTAATATCTCTTATTTTGATGTTGTTCATCATCCACGTTTTCTCTTTCTCTCTTTGCCTCTTGGCACAACTCGTGGGAAGTTGTCAGTCTGGAAGAATCGTCATTGACGATAAATGAGGATAGTTTTGAGGGATTGGTTTTCGCAAATTGATTCCAACCAGTCTGCCGCGGAGATGCGAGTTTTGATGACGATATGTTATCTCCTGTGTGTGGTTGCAGGTGTCGAATCCTCAGCTTGGGTCTTACTTTGTCGGCGTGACGGGTGGTGCCACTGTGAACATATGGTCAACTGGGTTATCTCAACTGGCCTATTTACCATTTCTTCTTTTGGCACTAAGCGGAAAGCTGCTGAAATCTCTGCGTGAAATCGGGTATTTGCTCAGACTGTGTCGGCTCGTTAGTCTCGCATAGCGTGTCAGTGGGAATCGCAAGCTCACCACCCTCTCATTCTTTTCGTGAATCACGTGATTCACAATTCAAGCGGATCTGGGAAAACGGAGAATTCGAAATGCTGCCAAGCTGGGATGTTCTGAACCTTCTCGTCAGAATAGTGCAAAGAAAAATAGCGGAAGCAGGAAATATGATTAAAGAATATTCGGAATAGTACTAAGTATAAATACAGATATTAGAAATGTTGGTTCAAATAAGAGGAAATATTTCATTTATCGAGTCCCTTTAAATCTTGAGCTATCGATATTTAAAGCTCTTTCAGAGTCCAATTGATAAATTGATCCGTAGCTAAATGTAATAGAGCATTAATAATTTTTGAGAAAGAGCTTGGAAATGAATTGCCGCAATGAATTCAACCTATTCTAATTAATCTTCTTGAATTCCATTAATGCTCCTATTCATTTCCATTGGAACTCCCGTAACTTCTAAAGAAAAACTTCGACTCCATTCACATAAAGATTATTAAGTGGACTCGCTTTATGACCTATATGACAATTCAATAAAGCAGTATTACTATTTTAATTAATATAACTGCTTATTATTGTAGCAACCGATTCAATGGCATTGCGTTTAATTATTATTATTATTATTATTATTATTATTATTATTATTATTATCTAGCATTACTAATTGATTATTATTATGGCAAACCCCAAAGCTATACAATTTTCACAATTGAAATCATCAAAAAACGTTTAGATTGCAGAATACGTTATTATAGTTGTTTGAATAATTAGATTTAATAATTATTATTATTATAAGAATTCCTTTTCTAAATGTCTATGGAAAATGGAATGTCCAGTGCAAAAATATATAAAACTAAAGAAGCTCTTGTGTTTGAAATGTTTCTCATAAAAGCCTGTGTGTAATTTATACTATACATTGACGTATTTGCAGCGCGAATAAAAGGCGTCTTAGTAAATATATATACTCTACCTTTGAAATCCAGAGTTACGAACCCCAAATCATCCTTCATACTTGGACTAAGTGGACTAAGAGATCAGCAGGCAGGAATTATAGTAAAGAAAAACGTAAAGCTACGATCGGGGTCAACTTTTGGATAATTTTGCCATTCGGGATGTCCATTTAACTATATATTTAACATTTATGCAATTTATTGCAGAGATATGAAACTAATTCTAAAGAGAAAAAAAAAAAAAAAAAAACTGAAAAGGTTCCTTTGTTCGAAATTATAAACAATAAAAAATTGATTCAAGTGACATCTCCTGATCATGCACAATCAAAACAATAAGATTTAAGAAAGAACATAGAACCATTTACTAACATCAATAATGGCACACCTGATATGAAAAAAATTAAATTCAATATGGCAAAAAATGTCTCTTATGTGACCCCTGATCCGTAAATTAGCTGCGCACGCATTACGATATAAACTTCGTGAATCTTTTTAAACGAAGTTGAATAAAAACTGTTAAAATAATTCTGGTTATTCGATAATTCCATACTTAAATAATCGAAATGTCGAGGATAAAATTCAGCGTACGAAAGCAGATGGGATAAAATCCAGCGCAAATAAAATTGGAGGCATGTTATGTCAGAACTGTATTCAAGTTCAATTTCAGCAGGTAAAGATGGTTGTTTAAAATAGCAACGAACTTATTAGTAGGCAGATCATTGACTAAAAACAGGCATTAGTAACACATCTTTTATTATAACAAGTAGCCAATGCACTAGAGGAATCATCCTTATACTTTCACTTCACTTGTTATAATATTTCCAGTCAATGCTGGCTTTCCATGATGTACATTAGAGATAAATAAGACGATAAATAAACAAATCGTTGCTAGCGTAAGATTCGTGCAGCCTCGCTGGTACATCAACGAATCGACAGTATACATACAAATATGTATATTGTATACACATACAGATCGCATCTTCTCTGACACGATTAGTCGAAAAGGCTGAATTCATCTAATTATACTCATTTACCCGCGATTTGCTCTACAAAAGTTCATTCCAATTTTCGTTTAATAGCTAGAGCTGCCAAAATTTCATCTCCAATGTAATTTTCACGTAATTGCAGGATATGCAAGTACACTTAATCTGATTGCACAAAACTCTCTCCAGTGGAGGCTTAAGGCTGTTAGATCCAAATTCTAGTCTCAAAACTCAGTTTCTTAATTTTACCTAAAATCTATTACAAATATTTATTAAGTAAAATGAAAGAATGGAATTCAGAGACTACAATCTCGTCCAATAGCTTAACTCTAAATTAATGGTACTACTATCATTACTTATATTAATTTCGTCTTGAGCCTAGTTTCAACGACTTTGACGAGACTCAAAACTCTTGGTCTTTGCTCTAACTCAATCTCGAGAATAGTAAATCGGTTTGAACAATCTCAACAATTAACACTAAAATTGAATTGCCTATTAAAAGCCGATTCGACTATACCTCGTAATCAAAGATGTGCGTTCTGTATACAAAATTACAATATTAAATCGGGTATTAACGATCCCGCTGAGAGGTAAAGGGTCGTTGAATTAATTTAGATTCGACATCGGGCTCGCGTGGATCGTAGAGCCGCGATGATATTTTGATGACATTACAAGAAATTACATGTACCGTTGCACTCGGCAAAGGTTTTCGTAATCATATCTAATATATATATATATATATATATATGTATATGTATATATTGTTGTATAGATACTTCCTGGACTCAACGACGCACAAAGTATCGGCTTTTAACTAAACACGTTTCAGAACTGTCACTTGAACCCACATCATCCCACATCACTACAAACAACCAGTTCATGCCAGGGTAGTGTTCTTTCTATTATCAAAGAGATTAATTGAGCACAGTAGAATATGAGATTTCTCTACCAATAACTCACCGACTCTCACAAAATCTACGCTCTCTGCAATTCTCAAGTTTCAATTCTATAATCATCTGCAAAACTCGAAATTACTCGAGCAATCTTAATCCCCTGCCTCGAACAACCAGATTTTTGGTGTACAATGTTTCCTACAATCTAAAGCACTCTTTAGAAAATATCGCGAATAATTTCGTAACTCTAGCACGCACTAAAAATTTTGCAAATTTTGTTCATGGATTCCTTAATTCAAAAATTGTAAAAATCACAATCGTATTCAGTACTGCTACCGACTTGACTAGGCAGCCCTAAAATTACGTTTTGGAGAAAAGCCTCTCACAAATTGGACCAAAAAAAAGTTTCGTATGTAACTTTTATTCAAAACTGCTAAAAAGATTTGATCTAGAACAATCGGATGTCCAAGGCAGATATATTAAAGATTCATCTGAGAGAGTCTTGGTGTTGTAATAATAAGATACTCGGAATTTGCAAAAACCTATTGGTAAAAAAAGCCACTCTGAGAAAAACTCTAACAAGAAAGGGGGTATTGTAATTTCGACTATTAAGTTTAGTTTTGCCCGTACCAAAGTATCACGCCTTAACTATTAATTAACTAACGCAATCTATCCTATATCCTATTCACTGAAATTATAACTTCATCCTCGCAAAGGCGATCATCATTTCAGAGATTTATTAGCCCGTATTTTCACCTCGTGTTTAACTCCACGAGAAATTAATATTAATTTGAAATCATCAAGTAAAGAGATATTTTTTTATTCAATTCAGAAATTTACTTTAGAAATTCAATTTAGAAATTCCATCCGAATGGAGAATATGAGTCTTAATGAGTCGCATGTTACGAATGTGTCTGTTGCGGCCAACCCACGCCTCAAACCCCGTCGTCAGTCTTGTTGCATTTACTGAGGCTCAAAATTAGTTCACGCATCTTTGGAAGTTCAGAGCGAATTTACATGCTCGAATTGTATTACATTTTCGGCATTAGCAAGGCTCTAAAATGTCTCGCGTAAACTACAATCCTATTACTCTCAACCTTTCAAGATGAATTTTCAATGGAGGTCAAGCCACGATAGTGAATTCGGTTTAATTTTAAATTTTATATGGAATTTCAATTGTCTATTTCCAATTTTCGTTAATCAAAAAACTCTCTTCGGACCTAGTTCTAAAAAAGCATTTGAGAATCAATCTGTAATGGAATGTAGTACCTTCTCGTGTTCGCAAATGGTAATTTAGATTCCAAAGAATTTAAAAGTGTTCTAAAGTCTCACTCGCATCTTGTCCATTCCAAATAAGCACTTTCATCCAGAAATAAATCATTCACTAGCTGCGTAACTGAAGAGAAAAATCTAGAGAATATACCCTGTATTCACTACCTCTTTTTCCAAAGATTGAGTCACTTTAATTTCCATTGGATGAATCCTTCAAAATTCAGGACTTCGGAGTTCTAGAAAAGGTTCCTTGATTCCCTTTTTAATTAAAAACAGAACTTCGAGTTAAACTCCAAAGCTCTGAGTGTAAGAAAGAAACCAACCTCCCAGATTAGTAATAAACTGAAAATTGATATTCCATAGTAAATAGCTACAATAATCGGATACATTTATCACACAAATATATCAAAAGAAATGATTATTAAAAGATATAATACAAGATGAGTACATCAACTGTGCAATGTACTATTTTAAATGATTGTATTTGAGAGAGACAGTCAATTTTGATGATCCCCTGAATAAGAGACGCGATCGAAAGGTACACTCATGCGTTTACGATTCTCGAAGAATAATTTATCTGTTAGCTTGAAACTAGATCGGAAGCAAATGGTGCATTATTATTGAGAGATGATGAGAGTTGAGCATGCGAAAAGATTTGTAGGAAGGAAGACATGCAGGTTATTAGGTGCGAGGTACACCAATCCATAATCGTTTAGCTCCAGTGTCGAGTGTATCAAAGTTTAGCAAAGGTTGGAGAAATTATAAGCGTCGAAGTAAGCAGTGAAATTATTGATTTTATAGCTATTATTAATTCTGAAGCAGATGATTATTAAGCAGACAGTTTTTAAACAAACAATTTGTTAGCAGAACATTTGGTAGTAGATAATTTGATAGCAGATAACTTGATATAAGATAAATTGATAGTAGATAAGCGAATTCCTCGATAAAACTCCCCTTGTCCTTCCCACTAGCGATTTCATCGAAATAAAGACAAATTCAGCACGGCGAACAAATGAACATCTCAAAAAGTTCATAATATATGTACATCATTGTTATCGCTACTTTGTTATGTACAATTAAATATTTATAGAAAACTCTTTCTTATTAGCTAGAAGAATCGTATGTATAAATAGATAGTCGTTCCCACTAATTACATACAATCTAGCGTAACACACGTTACTTCTTCGAGAATCGATATTATGCGGTAAGTACAAACAAAATTAGATTATAGATTCGTAACATCTGACTACACTTAAATATATCAATTCCAACTGATGCAAAGGAGCAGGCAGCTGGGAACATTAATAATTAATGTAGATATAAGACACGATCACCGTACGAAATTTGAAATTTGTCTGAGAATCGGTGGATGAAACATGCAAATAGTCAGTGTGTGCTAGGACTACGCGTTTTGTCGTTTAATTCATTTAGTTTTATTAATCAAGATCTAAAGTAGTCTCCATCTCCAATTGAAAGGACAAAGCGCGCGAATCGAGTGTAAACGCGAAATCGTGCAGAGGATGAACAATGAACATCGTAAGGTTTACCAGTTTACCTTGACCAAGTGGGTTAACAAAATAGCGGCCTAGTTTGGAGCAAAGCGTAAAAAACGGTGCGGCATGAACGGCTGCAGTTAGCATCCGTGGTTATTGTCTAAACCGAATAGTGTTAATAATGCTTAAAAGGCACTCGTATAAAAGAATGTAACATCTATCTCATTCCTGCTTATTACGGTGGGCGGGTTCTCGAAACGCTCGGAGTCACTGGAGTCGATCAAAATCGAATATCGATTGTCGGGTCGACGTCGGTCGGGGTGCGATGACGATGTGATGCATGGCCTGCATGGTAGGCCGTAAACGGCACGATGTGATCTATTTGCACTGACTAACACCATGCGTAACGGTCAAATCGGTTAAAATCTCAGACTTAGACACACTTCGTTAATAATTCATCTTAGGCTTTTTCCTTTGACCGCAAGTCAAAGGAGAATTTTAGTTAAATGCAACTGCAAGTCCAAGACGAATGCCGTTCCGTAGGAAAAGCATCCTTCGTTAAACTAGTATTAGATTTAATTTCGTGAATGATCTAGATGGGGCAAATAATTAACAGTCCAAAGAACACAGCCCACATCAGAACGATCCAATGCACGGTGTAAATTGGATTCTCACCGTCTGTGATCTTTCTGGCAACGAATTTAAGAGTTTCGTCGAGAAGTACTACTGGAATGGAGAACTTCATTACGGTTACCCATTCTTCCACAGTCAATGGCGTCACTTGGAACACGGACTGTAACAAACAATCGAATATTTTTAATTAACAAATTACTAATGCTAAATGAACAAAAATTTATTGAAGATGTTGGGTTCCAGTTCTAATTTCAAAATTTAATTTTGAGTTTCAATCCAACATGAACATTTTAGCAACTTGAAACTACCTTATTCTACCTCTTTTTCCAAAATAAAAAAATGAAGTCAGTCACAAATTACAAAAGGCGCTTAAGTAAAAAATAGTTTATGCTTACCGATAGAACGTCAACGTAGAGAATGACGAAGTGGAGTGTGAATGAAAGGGCCATCGAAGCGATGAGCCACATGTTCGACCATGGGGGCATCGTGATGAGAGACTGGTTCTCAGACAAGCTGCAAGTTATTAGATTTAAGATTAATATTGTACAATACTACCACTACCTCGTAGTTGGATCTTTTTCCAGACAACCCCTAATAAATAATAAAATAAGAATAGCGACATAAAGACGCATTACCTGTTCATGGCGTTCAACATTTCAATAGTAACGAGAACGGAAAGGGCCATGGTCATGGGATGGGGGTCGCTGAAGACTTTGCAATCAAGACCTTTGAATTCTTCGCCACCGCCTATGCATGCTAAATGATGAGTCTGTAAAGCAGGACAAAGAATACAACATTTATCAAATTTTCAACGTTTTGAAGCATCAACCTTTACGTAGGCAATGAATGATAGTGATCATTTTTTTATACCAATTGATAGTAGTTCATTTGAGGTCCATGCGGACTGTACAAGAACCACCAGGCAGCAGATCCAACGGTAGCAGCGCCGACATATCCACCAATAGCCAAATAACGGAAGAACAACCAGCCAGAAATGAGAGATTCATCAGCTTTTCGGGGAGGCTGGAAGTGAGAGAATGATTTATAAAATTTGAAATTTTTTATTTATAATACTTATTTTATACTTTAAATATTAATAAGTTTCGCAAGCCTACCTTGCTCATGATGTCGAGATCAGGAGGGTTGAAACCGAGAGCAGTAGCTGGAAGACCGTCAGTGACGAGATTGACCCACAAGAGCTGAACGGGAATCAAAGCTTCGGGAAGACCAAGAGCAGCAGTCAAGAAAATACTGTGAAAGAGATTTTAAATTTTTGTAAAACAATCAAAGATATCAATTGAAGAACTGCTTTAATTTATATATGTATGAGTAAAATTTACCTGACGACTTCACCAATGTTGGAAGAGATAAGATAACGGATAAATTGTTTCATGTTGTTGTAAATGGCACGGCCCTCTTCAACAGCAGCGACGATGGAGGAGAAGTTGTCGTCGGCCAACACCATCTCAGAAGCTGACTTGGCGACGGCAGTTCCAGAACCCATAGCGATACCAATCTCAGCCTTTTTCAAGGCAGGAGCATCATTCACACCGTCTCCAGTCTAGAAATACAAGATTGTAGTGAAATGATCTTAATCTGAAATTAAATTCTGAGTGTCGTAACACATAATAAATCATAAAACTCTTACCATAGCAGAGATTTCATTCATGCTTTGCAAGAATTCAACGATCTTGGATTTATGAGAAGGCTCTACTCGAGAGAAGAGTCGTGCACGGGCGCAAGCAGCTTTCTGTTCACTGAGTGGCAAATCATCGAATTCACGTCCAGAGTAGGATTTTCCAGTTGTATCTTCATCCTCACCAAAGACACCAATACGTCTGCAGATAGCTTCAGCGGTGGCCTTGTTGTCACCAGTGATAACAATGACACGAATTCCAGCAGCACGGCATCTGACAATGGAGTCGAAGACTTCCTTACGGGGTGGATCCAACATACCAACGACTCCGACGAAAGTCAAGTCCTTCTCATAAGTATAGAATTTATTAGAATCTCCCAAGTCCATATCTTCGGGCTTCATGGGATGATCAGCAGTTGCGAGAGCAAGACACCGAAGCGTGTCACGTCCAGTACCGTATTGGCGAGTGAGATCAAGAATTTTGTTCTTAAGGCTCGTGGTAAGAGGGAATTTCTGTGATCCAACACGAGCATGTGTGCACCTATCCAAAACACCTTCGGGTGCTCCCTTGACAAAGAGTTTGGGTCCAGTTCCAAGTTTAGTGGTTTTGAGTGGTACACAGTAAGATGACATGGATTTACGATCGCGAGAGAACTCAAGGGTGAACTCCTTCTTCCACTTGGTCTCCATGTCTTGTCTAACAACAATAGCGGCTGTACGACGATCAAGACCAGTCTTAGGCACACCATAGGGGTTGATTTTCTCAGCTAAAACAATCAGCGCGGTCTCAGTAGCCTCTCCAACTTTCTCGAAAGCCTGTTTAAATTCGTTGAAGTCAATAGCAGAGTCGTTACACATGATGCAGATTGTGCCCAATTCGTGCAAGGTCTCGTAGTCCTGGCCCTTTACTTTCTGTCCCTTGAGGAAGGTCTCACCGATTGGCTCGTAGGTGGATCCAGTGATCTCAAATTCGTGGAAGCTGCTGTCGTTACCTTCAATTCTTTCAAAGACAAACATTCGACTAACAGACATTTGATTGGTGGTTAGAGTTCCAGTCTTGTCAGAGCAAATGACTGAAGTACAACCAAGGGTCTCAACAGAGGGCAGAGATCTTACAATAGCATTCTTCTTAGCCATACGCCTCGTTCCCAAAGCCAGACAAGTCGTGATGACAGCTGGTAAACCTTCTGGAATGGCGGCGACAGCAAGAGCTACGGCAATTTTGAAGTAGTAGATGGCACCCTTGATCCAAGAACCACCGTGAGCGGGATCATTGAAGTGACCAATGTTGATGGCCCAGACAGCCACACAGATTACAGAGATAACCTTAGACAATTGTTCTCCAAATTCGTCCAACTTTTGTTGCAAAGGTGTCTTGATTTCTTCCGTTTCCGACATCTCGGTACGGATTTTACCAATGGCGGTGTTCAATCCAGTTCCAATAACGATTCCTCGTGCTTTTCCAGCAGCTACATTAGTACCAGAGAAGAGGATGTTTTTCTTGTCCTAGAAGATGAGAAAAAATCGGATTACAATCTGTTTTTTTTTAAAGAGAGTTGTAATGAACATTTGGAAATGACACTGACCTGATTGACAGCACGTGGATCTGGAATTGGATCTGTGTGCTTGATAACAGAGACGGACTCACCAGTCAGAATAGATTGATCGATTCTGAGGGTGGTCGAGTAGATTTTCGTAAGTCTGATATCAGCTGGGATTTTGTCACCGACCGAAATCTCGACGATGTCACCAGGAACGATTTCCTTGGCGCGGATCCTTTGGACTCCGGATTTGTCAGCCCTTACGACTTTACCCATTTCGGGTTCATATTCTTTAAGCGCTTCAATCGCCGATTCTGCGTTACGTTCTTGCCACACACCGACGACGGCATTGGCGATAAGAATGAGCAGAATAACGAAGGGTTCGACGAACGCCGTGAATGCATCGTCGTGCTCTTCAAATAAAGCTAATACCTGAACAAATTAAAAATATGTTATGAGTAAAAAGTATGGTAAAGAGCGAAAAAATTAGGTATACAATTTCTGATAATACTTACGAAAGAAATAATAGCAGCTAATAGAAGAATCTTAACTAGAAGGTCGTCGAATTGTTCCAAGACGAGTTGCCAAATGGATTTACCTGAAAACATAAAACAATTGACTTCAGCATTTCACAGATCTACCTGCGTTAAGCATAAATTATTACATGTACGTTCGACAAAGACAAAAAGTACAAAGTACTGATTAAATTATCTTCTGTTCAAAGAGTCTGCGTGATCAGTCCAAGAGTTCTCCAGTTTTATTGTTTAAAGTTTCGCGATTTACAAAGAGTCCTTTCGCAGACTTGTAGATAAAACGATGAAAAATTAAAAAAAGAAACTGCGTCACAAGCAGTGCAGCACAGTATCCGCCTTTAAGAGCATGCTCGAATAAGTACTTGATATTGACGAGCTCTCTATTAATAATAAACACACAGAATCCTTGGACTTCAGTGTCACTGGCCAAACCTTGGCACAAGAAATAGTATTTCAAGAAACTGGTATAGTTCTTTTGCCCTCTTCAATTATCTAATTGTTCGAAATTTGCAAAGATGTTGCTAAACGCTGAAATCTATTTTTAATACGATTACACTCAGCGCATAATACGATTAGCCAAATGAAACTGCTGACATTGAAATATTGATATAATTGGACTGCTTTCATAAATGTTGAAACTTTGAGAAAATTAAGTCAGAAATGATTCAGTTCTGTAATTTGGACTAAGGAAGAATCTTCCAGTTGGCTACCAAAGTTGGTTTCTAAAGTTGGCTTCCAAAATTCAGAATCTTTTGAAACACTCTAAAAATTGAAAGTCTCAGATTCGAAACCTCTAGTGGAAAAAAATGTAACAAAAAAATGTTGACAGCATTTGTAGAAACAAAAACGGAACGCATTGTCAGCATAACGAAAGGAGTGAAACTCTGGACGGCAGGAGGTCTGACGACCTTGATGGCAAGTGCCTTCAACCATCATCGATTGACGTCAGATCGTTAGTCTACGCTTACCGATTTCATTAATTGCGATTTAGTGTTTTGCAGACGCTGGAAATCTAAGACAAGATTAAACTTTTATCAGAGAAAGTTAATCAACACGTGAAGCAACTCGATTCGACCACGTGTCTTTGCTATCTGGGAGCAGCTCACAATAACAGGATTGTTAACTGACAGTCTCGTAATTTTACTACTCATGAACGGAATCTCCGGCTCTCGACCCTGAATTAAAAATCATATAAAAGAAAAAAGATAAAAGAAACGTTTAGCTTAAATTGAGTTAGGAATAAATAGACTAAGGAAAACTAGAATCAAGATTAATAATTTTCATAATTAAATCCGATTGCCTTCAACAAGATAGCAATTTAAAAATTCTTTGAGGGTGTGGTAAACAGTATAATTTATAGATAAATCAATTTTGTTTATTAAATAATCTTTAATTTCAGGTTATTCTACGATTGTAATCTGTTGATTGATTTAATGACAAAAAAATTGATCCGCGATTGAAAAGCGAAAACAATACTCAGTAAATTTTGTGAGTAAAGAAATAAATTGTAAACTACCGGTTTTCACCATTAAAATATTTACTAAGGTAATAAATACGATATTATTCAAATATGTGTTTAACTGCAATTTCTTAATTCGGACAAATATTAACAAAGCTTTTGCTATAATAATATTTGTCCACTTTTTTATGAGGCCATTAACTCCGGACATTAATCAGTCGAGATTTCAGTGTGATAAATTAAATGAGAAACTGAGATAAATATCTGACAAAAATAAAAAGCCAGACAGCTTAATGTTTCCTTAAGTGTAATTTTCCGCTTGCAGAAACACATTTTTTTTTAAACAACAGAAAAATCAGGTAACTTTTAATATTATGTAATACTTTGGATAATCGACAAATATATGAAATCTATAGGTACATCCGACGGTAAATCCGAAATACACTCATCAATCCAAGCGAATAAACTACATAGCTAAAGGTTGACCTAGTTCGATAACGATGCGTCCCATGACATTTATAAACTTCTTTTCCCTCGACAGCGACGAGAGAACTTAATAAACGCAGTAAAGCATCACCTGTCTATTTTGACTTGACAATCATTTCTGAAACCCTAAACATTTTAATAAAGTCAAACTACACAGAAGACAAAACTTAGGCCACGCAAATCTCAAGTTTCGAGCAATTTGAAAAGTTCTAATGAGTTGAATAAAAAATATTATTCAAAGCCTTGATTAGATATGATTGTTGCTTGTTTCAAAATAAAACTCTTAAAAATAAAATTGGGTGGTGATATTGATTCTGATCATTAAATATGTTCTAAACTTCGTGTTAAAATACAGCTAATAAGTCTTCGAAATGCAGTTGCAAATGTGATACAAATTGATCATAAATACGTCGCCGCAAATTATTTTGGAATAAATGGCATCTTGACGTAAATCCAAACAGCTGCTGAGAAACTTGGCACACTGCTGCATCATGAGATCCTTATCTCATTACGTCATGAATTTCATGTTTATCGTTTTCAAGAAAATGTTGATAGTCGCTTTAGAACAAGACAGGCGTCGTATCGAGCAAAGATCGATTCTAGCAAAGTATAATAGGTGAAGAAAAAAAGTCTTCTAAAATTCAGACAATCCATCAGAACCTATAATTTAGAAAAAAAAAGTAACTCTCTAGAGAAAAAATTGTTTTGTTCAAGATGCTAAATATGCTAGAAATGTGAGAATAAAGAAATTTCATTAATTTTACGAGGCAGCATAAAATTGAGTATCTATGAAAAGTCAGACAGTTAGTTCAACTACTAAACGAAATTAGATTTCAATTTTTAAGGCCTTTAAATCAATATTTCTAAATCTGTTGTTCTTTGATATTTGCAAGTTTTTAAATTCCGAATTTTGGAAGCCATCCAAAATTCGAGACGTTTAACTTTAGAAACTAAAAGTTTTTGTAGCTTTGAAAGACGACTCGAAATTTTTTAAATAGAATAATAAAAAAAAATTACTGGGATGACTCAAATAATTCAAGCTAAGAAAACCAATACGTTTTCAAATGGTGAGAATATAAAAATTTACTGGTTGCTCGTAAACTTTTGAGATTGTATTTAAAATTGATATTTCTAAAATTTATTTCTCTCAAATTTGAATAATAATCCTTTAAATTCAATTTCACGTTTTCTGCCCTATTTTCTGCTCTAGGTTCACGTTCTGAACCGATTTCCTCATGATTTTCGATTTATCGAAATACAATACCTCACATTTCCGCCAGTTACTCATATCTAATTCGATCTGCATTCAATTCTAAGTTGAATAGTTTGATGGAAGTTTTAAATAATCGAAAAGTCAATTCCTTTTTCTTACTCTTTCTACTCTTCGATTAAACTACGATATTCTAATTTTAATCCATCAGCCCACATGCTAGATGTTGGAAACAAGCATGCATAATTAAAGAGTACAAAAACATCGTAAAATTAACTGGAGCGCGAGATGAAAAATAGAACAATAGAATTATAAAACAAAAGAAAATAATTCCTAAAATCGGCTAAATTAAATTCTAGTCCGGTTCACTGTGTGACTTCAGGATTGACTCTCTCTTGTTAATAATTTTCCAACCAGAAATTTAATTAATAATATAATAAAAATAAAGCAGACAAATTTTATATAATTTTGCAATTGTAACGTCACTTAAATAATAGCTGAATTTTCTAGAAACTTTATCCTTGTTCCTGATAAGTTAATGTTCACTACCTAATAATTACATTGAGGAAAAGTTTCACATTGTATTTGAAACTTCGAAAATAAAGTTATCGATTACCAGGAATCATCTACATACTTTAATGATTTAAATTCTAAAAAAAGTACTTCAAGAAGATAATAGGGATTATAGAAGAGGGAAGCCTTTATCTTAACTTTGAGAAACTTAAGAAGTCCTGCAACTGTCCAATAATAACTATAACTTTTAAGAAATATTTAAGAAATAAGTAAAGATACCTACGATACCAGTTTCTTAAAAATACATTTTACCTTATTCAAGTTTTTATTCAAGAAAATCTTACCTTCCTCAGCTGGCAATTCTGTAACATATAAAAAGGAAAAGATATTAATAAAAATGTTTTTATTATGTAAGAGATAAACTCTTTCTGATACAGAAATACAGTTGATTCACAGTACTTATTTCACTTATTTATTTTACTTGTTTTAGCATCCCAGGTTTCTAAATTCACTATCTTAATATTTCTATCTCGAAATACAAATATTGCGGATCGGAATTATTTTTAGTTTTGATCTCAGTCTCCAAGTAAAATTGAGAAAATACTCAACACGAGGTGTTTAATAATTTTTCAGTTGAGAATGTATGCTTGCATCGACCGCAACTACTTACACTAATGCTTATACAATATACTATCAAAAAAAGAATTATGTATGCAAGAAACTTGCAATGCCTCTTTTTTATATCTTTCGAACAATATTTCTGGATAAAATAGAATTGGGAAAAATTATTTCTTTTATTTGAACGCTCAAAGCTTCTGGCACATACCAAAATTAGAAAAGACAAAATTTACAGTGACTCTGAATCTCAGGAACTGGAAATTGTTAATACGATGCTGAGATATACTCTGGAGTGCATAAAGAGTAAAAGAGGTGTTAAGCCAGCGAGAAAAGTTGCAAGTACATAGGAAGGCCGAGTTTTCACTGGAAGTGACATGACACGGCTCGAATTTGTCACGCGACAACGAGCTGTGCGACGCAAGGACAAACTCGAAGCTGATGTATGTTAACATATTTTGTATATGAAAAATCGTGAAAAACTGCAAAAACAGGCAAAAATGAATTGCTCTTTAATATTACTGTCCGATTTATTCCTGGTTGCAAATGTTTAATCGTTCCCAATAATAAATATTTCTGGGTCATTTACCTCCTTTATTTGCATGCCAAGATAAAAAAAGAAATAATAAAGACAAATAAAGACACGGAAAAATTTATCTACCAACATTTTCCTCGACTTATTACGAACGTAAAGTTGACGAAATTAAATTTTAAAATTAGATACAAACTTTGAATGACAATATTAGTAAACACCTTATCTAGGTACAAATCTGGAAAACCGGATATTGATATAATAATAAAGCTTACTAAAGCAAGAGTTAAGAGTTTCTTATTTTAGGCCCTCGCATTAAAAATTCCGTATTTAAATACCTTGATTTTAAATGTTTTTCACGCTTTTAATGTAATGGTTTGATACGAAACTTTTAAATCAAATAAAACACGTGGCTTTTTAAAATAGCTGAGAAAACCACGTGAAAAATTTGTAGGTGGTCGTTTATTGAAGTCAGAAGTATAAGCGTTAAATAATCGTTACTGGTGAAGACGATAAATAAAATCTGAGCTAAAGCTTGAATATCTCAACAGAGCTTTTTCATCAAACGCCTACACTCTTCACAAGCGCGAAAACAGTGCTACAATAATATAATCCAATTCGTAATTTAAATAATTAAAACTAATGAATATGATGAAAATTTGAGCTTCTTATCAAGTAAATTTTGCAAATTTAATCCGCGTGTTTTTTATCCATGTGAACTCTAAACATGATGAGTATTTGAGTAACTCGAGGAAAAGCGCATCAGAAATTTCAAGGAAGCGAGAATATTGATAACAACCTAAACGAGGCTACTGTTCTCGATTAAAGAAGTATCGTCCTTCATATCGCAGTTGTATAAGCAAAATCTTGTGCAAATTTTAGTAATCAGTCCAAATATTTGGGTAACCGTGTCTCCTCGTTTGATTTAAGATCTGCCTCACGAGATCGCTAATGTACCACAAACTCAGTTTACTTAATCTCAATCTTCTGCTTGTCGAAGATTCATTGACTCAGTTTTATAATCGGAAAACTTTTCCAAAAATATGTCCCTAGTATTTTCTGAGATAATTCAAAAACATTGCAAGTGATCAAGCCTTTTTTTTGAAACTCGTTAAAAGTTTAAATAAAAAGTCTTTAAACAATAATCGCCTGGTTATAAAGATAAAAAAGTAACAAATCTTTAATGACCATTACGTAAAAATGTCCAACATCTTTAACTACTGAATCATCGTTTTTTCTGCCAAATTCTATTCTGAGCCGTCTTCAAGTTTTCTGAAGTCTATAGAGAAATGTCATAATACAGACAAAATAAGATAGGAAAAGCTCAGAAGTTCCATTAAGAAATTCTTTTTTTCTGAGCACTCAAATAAAAAAAAATCCCACATATTTATGAG
This sequence comes from Synergus japonicus, assembly GCA_900474275.1. Taxonomy (NCBI): domain Eukaryota; kingdom Metazoa; phylum Arthropoda; class Insecta; order Hymenoptera; family Cynipidae; genus Synergus; species Synergus japonicus. Next base: position 31,264 of record UCOH01000179.1, read on the forward strand.
GGAGTCATGATCATTAGTTAATAAATTGTATTTTTTAAATATAATACGATATATAGATAGAGTAACGTTTATTCAATTTATTCAATAACATTTAGTCAATACTGTTACCTTGTAAAAATGTTAATAGTTTAATATGATACAAAGCAGTATGTGAAATAAAGATTTAAAAGCAAATATTAATGACTATTTTCAATGTATACAAATTAATCGTAATGTGATGTGCTTCAACTGCGAATCATAGTCATTGATAATTAATTTACTATCTTGCGAAACGAGTCTTTTAAGTGGCCCTGATGAATTATGTTAAGGTTTATCGCAAACAATCGCTCTGATATTAAAAACAGAAAATATTGCCAGACTTCAAACTGTACATATTTAAAAAAATAATAATATTAAAGAATATCTCTACAGAACGAATTTTAAGGCTGGCATTTAAGACTTTCGTTTTGAGGAAACTGAAAAAAAAATCAGTGAATTATAATTAGATAAAGTTGTTTATCTAGCAATTAATCTCGTTTCGATCATCACTTGCTAATTTAGAGTTTAGTCCTAACATTTGTAATAAATCTCTCTTTCCTGAATAATGTGAAAGTTTTTCTTTCATTTATTACACTCATGTGTCTAAAAGTTATTACAGCATAAGCAATTGTAGTAACGCATGTGGTTTATTACGGTTGTGGTTTATACAGCATATGTCGTCATTAATAATGAATCACCTAAGGGACGGTGTATCTGACGTGGTTGTTTGTGCTTGAGGTTACTGTCGTTACTGTCCACGTCAGGTGTTCGTACTTCCGGTAATCCCATTGGAATTAATTAATTTTCGAACCAATGCTTTTGAAATTAAATTGCATAAATTAAATTTAAACTCAAGTCGATGTTCTACAGCCATTTAAATATAATCTCTCAACCTTCATATTTAAAAAATTGATCTATTTAAAAAAACCTTTGATGAAATAAATCCCTCATTTATTTAAAATGACTTCAAGCTTCAACGTAATATCTAGTTCGTTCAACTTCGGAAACTTGTGGTTACAGAAGTCTGACGTAAATAGATAATGAGAAAGAGCATCAACCAGAAAGTAAACTTTTATACAAGAGATATTAATACGAGATCTATCAGGATTTTCAGTGCTTCCAATCTGAACGTGTTTGATGCAAGTTGTAATCTCCATCTTCCGTCTCTTCATTTTACTCAACGAATATTAGATATAGATATTTGTTCGCTCTCATCGGTAAAATATATTGACAAGTAATATTTGATCAGTAGAATCAAGAGATCGAATTTTGAAATTACGTTTTTCTATTTCTAATGACCTTGAAAACTAATTCAATTAAACTTTCATTAATCCTGAGTAATTCATCAGAGGAATTCTAATTATTATGACCCAGTTTCTCGAGAGTTTGTATGTATATCAAATGAAAAAAAAACCTATTCTCACTTTCTGACTCGGGTACTCGAGGTAACGAGTCCTTCCAACTAGTCAAAAGCGCTCGTCACTTAAATGGAGAACAAAGGAATGCATAAGTATTTCCTTCCATTTCCATCACTATGTACTCTGTTATTATTCTCCAAATGGAATTGGTTTAAAGCGTGTTAATAAAAAATCCATCTAATGAAGCTTAATTTTAACCCATTCTATATGTAAATGCATTTAACTTTAATCAATTCACGAATTTCTTTCTAATCAACTCACAGGTGAAGCTTCACTCAAAAGGAAGGTCAATGGCCTCATTTAGAGCTCCGTTCGTTTTTCTAGAAATTCATTCAGTGATAACGGCAAAGTCATCGATGCCATATAGAAATCGTACAAATAGTCAGCCTTTTCGGATTCCGCATTTGAATAAAATTTTAGTACAAGAATTTAGTTTAGAATAGATTTTTCCTTCCAGGAAAGAAATATTTTATTCAAGCACATTTCAGAAATATTTTGTGACTTCAGAGGCTCGACAATATCTTCCAGAACAGACGATATTCTTATCAATTTTAATACCATATTTAGGAAAGACGATTGTAAAAACATATTTTCGATAAGAGAAGACTTCGTTAATGCAAAACGTATTTACCATAATCTTTAAACGAATTTGCGAGTCTCGAGTTAAAAAACTGTTTAGCCTGATTCCCTCAATCATATCTACTATAATAATTGCAATTCTGTGATTTCAAAGAAGTTATTGGGTTCGCTGTTTAATTAGATTATCAGCGACTTTTCGAACTTCGCGATCCTCGCATTTACACACACGATGAACTGTAATAATAAAGTGTCGGCAACTCAGCACGCGATTGCTGAACGAAAAATCTGGTAGCTCGGCAATATGACGTCTTTTACCGATTCACGTCATCAGCGACTATTGCGCTTGTATAATGGGATACCTGTGACTCGACAATCCAGAGATTTGCCTTCGTATTTCTTTCCCTACTAATTTTATTAAAAAGAAAAAAATTGTATTCAATATTCTCGAAAATTCCAAACTGAAGAAATACAGGCCTCACAATCTTTACGGGAAAAAATTAGGATAAATCAGTTTTACAATTACCCAAAATAATCCCAAAAAAAGGATTCTTGAATTCAAAAGCCGTTATACAAGAGAAGCACGTGGTGCATTTGAAATCGAACCCCGCAAAGCTGGATAGTCACTCATAAAAGTTTTTTTAAAGTGAATCTGTTTTTAGGTCATTTCCTTCCTACAAATTCATATACACTGAAGATTTTCCAGAAACTCTCAAAAAAAAATAATAGCGTTGTTAGCATCTTTACTTAAAAATAACTATGAAATTTTTGCTTCAAGTACACGGCCTATAAAAATAAACTCGCATAAATTGTACGTGTCGAGCTTCTGAGCGAGACAATAAATACTCTCTTGCTAACACAGGATTAGATTTAGAATATATCGTTATTCGTTAATAACTGACCACTAGGCGATTTCTAAATTATATAATGAAAAAGTCTCAAGGTCGTAGTTTCGAGGATGTAGTATTATTTTTCTCGTTAAAAAATCTCTAAGAGACCTATGTTTACAACATGACGACGAGTAACAAAGCGAATAATTTGCGCGTGCAGGAAAATGCTTCAGGGACTTTTCCAACATCATTTTCAAGGAGTGAAGGTATTACACTACGGGTTAATCATAATGGAAAGCGTCTATTAATAAGAGCGTTACCAGTAGTCAGCCCTACAATGCACGAGCAGAATCCTTTTATTAGAATCTGCACGAGTGTGCTCGTTGTTGCATCAAGTTAGTGAGGCTTTTCGACTAACGACGCTCGATAATTATCTTTATTTTTCATCTATAATATTATTATTAAAACAATATTATGTCAATAAAAACGCAAAAAAAAATATAAATAATTAAAAAGACGAAAAGCTAACTTTACCTTCAGTTTTTTATGCAAATTACATTTTTATTTTAAAAGCTTTATAGATAGTAAAAAAAATTAAAAAGTCCTTATTTAAAATCGAACTTTAATCAGCTCAAGAATTTAAAAATTCGAGTTATTTTTTCAAAGTTTGATGACTTTTCTAGGTTTTCCAGAAGTTTTTCAAAATAGGAATAAAATATCAAACTAAAATATCCGACATGTGTAAATTCGGTCCAGAAAGCACGCTAGTAGACGAGGTGATGTGCTCGCGTTTTAAGGTGCTTCTCACACAGGAATAGATACTCGTCTTGGCCCGGATTTGAGTTCTTACGAAAATACAAATTTCACTAGTCTAAGATGCCAAAAGCATTAAAATGTAAAATTATAGTCAGTAGAAAATTATTTTTAAAAATAAGAGGCAAAATTTTTATTTCAGTGTGGTCGATAAAAAATTTTTTTTTTTGCATCAAGCATTATTCGAAAAACATTTTTGTAGGTACTATGTTATCGCCTGTCATACTTGACACGTGCCTATTGGTGCCACTTGCCAGCGTGAAATTCTTTGGATACTTGCTAAATTAGCAACACTTTGAGCTTTAAGGAAAAATAAACGAAAATCTTCAGCGATAGACGTCAGAAGAACATCTCAAAGTTGTCATCATCCTTGAAAATGTTTTAAAGATAGAAAGCAGAGTTTTTACTTAGTTCTAACTTTAGTCCCGTCATTTTTAAAATTGAAAATATTGCAAACTCTATTTGAATAATCGAAATAATATTTTGTTCAGAAATAATGAAAAATATATTTGCTAAGTTGAAAAAATTTCTCTTTTGCAAGGAGTGCGCCGTATCTTTAGACGTGCAAATACATCAAGGTAAGATCTGGAAGGCACTTCTCTAATCTCCGGCGCGCATCCGGCATTAGTTGGAGCACACGCTGGCAAATAAAGCAAAAATAGAAAGCTCAAGTCGCTTTAGGATCTAAATGACTTTCCTTTTCCGGTTTCATTAGTGTCCCAAAATAGTTTTTAGTCCCATTAAGTGAGTAAAAAGTGCAGCGAAACTTATGTATAGTTGTTTGAAGGAAAGTATTATCTTTTAATCCTTTTCATTCACAAAAATATATTTGTTAAATTGTCTGTTTGTGAAGACTTTGCGAATGTTTGCTTATTTAGTCGTTTTATGGCCAATAGTAGATAAGGCTAAGTAGTCGGAAGGTTGCACGATGGTTGCTTGGATAAAGGCGGCACCAAATGTGTGCGCTAGTCTGATAAATTGAGGCATATAAGCGTAGAGACCGAGCACGTGGATTCCTTTGAATTGCTTAATACATTTGCTTTTGCATCTACAAGTACGAAAGATAATACAGTTCAGCGCATCAGCATCGAGTTCAGTCATGCTTAATCCCTGCGAATAAACCCACTTCAAGATTTGATCATCTCTAGTTAGATTTACCTCATTGTTAACTCTTGAAATGATAATCTTAGATAAAAAAAGAAACAATACGTGTTTTATACGACTTAAAACGTCAAAAAGTGCATTACTTTTTGGTTTATAAACCGATCTATCTAAAACTTGTCCCAAAGATCCAGAATTAATAATTTTATATGCGTGAATAATTGGCCTATGTTATTTAGTACTATGAATCAACAATATTGTAAATGATAAAATTGAAAATATAAGGTAAAAATGAAATGCCAAAACTTACCGTTGAGACCATATTTTTCTTGATTTCTTTTCACCTGGTCCGGAGACAACCCTTTCTCACCATCGACGTTGAAATAATTCACCACCTCGTCCACACTTTTACAGTGGGCGTCCTCCATGATTAATTAACTTTTACTTTGTGACCAGTCTTATTAATAGTTATTTTCGTTCATTCACCCAAACAGTTTCTGAAAAAATGGAAAAAAAAGGAACATTGATTACTTTACAATTCGCTCTATACCAATAATAAATAATTTGTGGTTTTTATATATAAAAAAATGTTGAGTTTTTTTTTTGAAGCAACATATTAAAAATTATAAGGAATTTCTATTGCAGTGATTTTAAGGAGGATAAAAAAATCGACATAATCAGCTGACTCACAAAACCCTTGGCAACAAAATTAAATGGGATTCGAGAAGAAAACGTGTCCAAAAAAAGCAAATGGAGCGACCCCCGGAGAGCCATTGAACTTGGCATTTCGATAGGTTAGGGAGTGCAGTAAACAGGCAAAGTAGGGAAATGCATCTTCCATAAAGATAAGTTTAATTCTACGCCACGAACGAAAGATATACATATATATACGTTATATGTAGCTCTATTTACGAACCTAACCTTACTCTCCGTACTTCTATACTCCGATTGCTCCTCGCTTTCAAACTCGCAAAGTAAACAAAACAAAGAAGCTGGACGAACGTGATTCTTAAAACCTTCCTCTACCAGAATATTCACAAAAAGGAGGAAACTCCAAGCTATTCAATCGATGACTGTAAGCGTCAGCTGTTTTATCAACTGACATGCTTATGACGTGATCTAATCAAAAGTAAAAATTTCCAGGCGATAAAATCATTAAGGCGGAAGTATGAAAAAATGCACGAACTTATACTTCCGGCTCTAAGTAAACAGCTGTGAGATATAACGGGTTTTAAATAAGTTTCACGAGTCTTTTGGAGTTACCCAAGATTTCGAAGTATCGCACGTGACAAAGAAAAAAAATACTCACCCTGATCGTGTAAATTTTTACAGCGCGATCAAAAATGAAGCTGGATTCTTGAATTTCAAACTATTTACGTTATAATGACTAGTCTCGAATTTAATCCAGTCTAGTCAAGTGCTCGGAAATGCGTTAATTGTCTTTACTTTGCTATCCTGTGACACATGAAAGCACAAGAGGAAGAGAGTCGTTCACTCACACTCACCACAAAATGATTTTGATTACCAAACTAAGCACGTTTTTGAGATCATCACAAGTTGCCGGCATCACGAAAATCCGAGACACGCGTCATTTTTACGAGCGTCGCAAACACAAGCCCGCATTCTCACGCAACTAAATATCCCTTTCCTTCCAGAAAACTGACACGACCACAATCAAAAGACAAGACCACACGACGATCAGCAAATCATTGCATTCCCCCAGCGTGCCCCTGCTGAGAATTGGTTCGCGCACGTGCACCGCCTCACGGAACAGAGTTGTACCGACTGCAGCGCCCTCAGATAGATATTTTTTTATTTTTCGGTTTTTTATGATGAAAAACTTTGGATATTCAATGTTTTAGGGACCAAACGATAGCTTTTTATTTGAAATTTCTTGTTTTGTTTACTTCTTAGGGAGAAAGTTTAGCTGTGAGAAGTAACGAAAAGTTCAAAATTCGAATTTCCGGCGGTGGCGGGAAATATTTAAATAAGCGCCTGCGGCTTCGTGAGAAAGAAGCATGTGGAGCTACGTGATTGGTGTAGAAGGGGAAGCGTGCGCCGTTATTTTAAGGCTTCTGCTAAGCTATTTCCTTGGCGCGTATTTTAAGACACTTCAAAGGATATTACCGTCTGTTATATGCGTGTGATTATATAACGGCTGGGCGGAGAGAGAGAAATGGGGTTTATTGAAGACTGCGTTACTGGAATCAATGACCGGAGAAAAGAATTAAAGGAGAACTTGCCTACAAAATTGTAAAGCTCTAAATTTTGAAATTTTGCCTAATTCTTTATCTCTCTTTATTTTAAGGGCTTAAAATTCAATTTAGTCTATATTGAAGGCTTGGATTTGAAACTAAATTATGAATTTGATGAAAGCGTCAGATAAAGAAATTTTAATTAAGGTTGTTGGACTCAAGTATTAGTCTCCAAATTTTATCTCTTCAATTTACTCGATAAATATTATAATAGAAGTTTTTAAAAATAAAAATATGGATGAATAGCGAAGAAACCGAATTTTAAAGTTAGAACTTGGATCCAACATCTTTAACAGATAACGTTTAAATTAATAAATTTTTCATTTAATACTGCAAGGCATTTCAAATTGGAAGTTGAGATCGTTGAAAAATTTTATTTTAAAGACATTCCACGATTTATATAATTATTATTATTATTAATCTTCGGATTGAAGTTATCAGTTTAAGAATATTTAACTTTTCAAAAACCTTAGCATATTGAAACTTGTAAAGATTAAAAAAATATAATTATTTAAAAAGGAATAAAAGTTAAACGATTTTTAAAATGAAACTTTTAAATTGGTTGTAAATTGTAATAAATTCTAAGACTGTCATTTTGAGTTAAATATATTAAGTTTAAAATCGTTTAATTTTTACTGATAGAAGCTTAGAATTCAGAAACGTTTTAATTGAAAGATTTAATTTACATTATAATTTAAATACTTAAAATGAAAAATTGTTCAGGTTCAAAAGTGTAAAACGTGAAATGACAATTTTTTTTTAGATTTCTAATATATGAACTCTAAAATATCGTCATATATTTTAAAACTTGATTATCAATAAATGCACAGCTTTAAACTTAATCAGTCTTAAACACAAATAAAGTGATATTTCATATTTCCCTATAATGAAAAAATTGCAGAGAAATAAAAATTCAAACCTCGAGTTTTGTGGCGCTGAGATCGCGAGGGCGATAAATACGAAATCCTGAACCATGGGCACTTAAAAAAAAAGGCGAAAAAACGGGAAAAAGCGACAACCAGTCCACCCCGCGACTGGACGGTGTCGATACACAAACTGGCGAATTTGGAACCGGTCCGGATCTTCTTCTTGCTGCCCACGAGGAGGACTCAACTCACTAAACGCCCGGGACGCGACTAGTGCAGCCAAATCGCGCGTGCCCGAGCGAACGCTTTTAGCACATCTCGAGACGACTTCCTAATTATTTTGGCAGAACTCTAGTCGTGCTCGCCACACTGCCAACTCGATCTCAGGGACTCGATCACAATCACCACGATTCGCAAAATTTCCCTCCGGTTCAGCTCGTGAGAAAATCGCTCCTTATTATAATAGCTCGCATCCCAAACCAATCCCAGAAACTGCTGCAAATAACTTCTAAATTTAAATCCAACTTCACTTGACCTGCGGCAGATTCATCGTTATAAAAATCTTCATATTTTTCAGAGTTACCTATATGTTTTAATATTTTTATCATCGTCATTAAAATGGTAACAATATTACCGTCCTTGGCAATTTGAAAATTTTTCTATAGATTTGCAGTTTTTTATGCAAATAATTTTTTGCAAAAATGATTTTTTACGTCCATTGGCATATTTTTCGTAATACATACGTCGACATTGTTTAGTTACACTTTTGTTAGAGCTGACACGCCATTTTTTTGTAATTTCGTGTTGCATTATATCTTTTTGCATTCCTGGCACTCTTTGACTCTTTTGAAAATTTACGCGAACGTTGCGCCTCCCACACTGTGTGAGGTGCTCTGCCAAATTACGTCATTGTCAAACACAGAGAGCCTATATTTCAATAGCGTCATAATTTTATAATAAGTTATAAAGCGATCTAACAACGCCAACAAAGAGTGGAGATTAGAGATTAATATTTAGAATTAAAAAAAGCATGTAGTTTATCGTTATACTTCAATGATTATCTGTAATTATGTATTAGTCATTAAAAATTCTTGATAAAAAGTATAAATACTGCTTTTACTCTAAAGAGAGTGTGAAAGAAAATCGACGAAAACGGTTGCTCGTAAAATTGAGAATGTGGTGCGATACAAGCGCGTCACCCAAGACTCATGAAAGAAGAAATATGGTTTTGAAGAAAGGTAGCATCACAAAAACTTCAGTGTGTCATAAATTACCTCTTTAATCATGCACCCTCGGTGCAACGAAGACTGTGTACTAAAACTACCCTTTATCTGTCATCTTCTTAATTTCTCTATTTTTTTAAAATTTGAAATGCAAGAAATACTGTTAATTCAATGCAGCAACTGTATCTGTTAATATTTAAAACTTTAGTCAATCTTCTGTTATAATTGAGAATTTGAAGACAATTTTCGAATGAAACTTACACAAGAGTTTAAAGATTATTTATAATTTTAAAAACAGTTTTAGGGAATTGTGTATTAAGAAGTAAAGCTTTATTTCAAATAAATAGTTTATGTATTTATCATTTTATGTAGTTTATGTAGTATCATTAAAATGAAGCCAAATTAGAAATTGTCTTTAAGGATTTAAAAAAATTAATTCAGAGAATGAAATTAAAAATCTTTCTTTTAAAAGATCTAAACAAATATAACATTAGACATGATTATAGTTTATATGTAGAAAACAGTCTTTTTTGGATATTAATTTTGGTTTTCATTGTACTTTTTGTATGTTTAGATCTTCAAGAAAGGTAAAATTACATGATACTTTGATAGGCTTTAGCTAGGTTTATTTTTTAAGTTATCAGGGCCAAGATTTCCAAAATCATTTAGTATTATAATAACTATTTATGTTTCCCGAAGTATTTTCATTAAGACAAATTTACTGATTGTGAGATTTAAATCTAATTTTTTTATCCACTAGAAACTAGAAATAAAATAAAGTTCAACCTCTGAATACTGATTTTGGAAATCTACTGCAATTTGAAATAGAAAAATACTTTAAAGTGTGAATTTCTTATCCTTCATTCCCTCACAAATTGGCGTAAATCCCTTTGCACTTAATCCTCGTTGCACCGAGTATTTTCTCCATAATCCGCGCCAATCATTTAATTTCTTCGTCAATTTTCACATCACTGTTTTCGTGTTATTTCACGATTTATCTTTTCATCCGACAGTCCAATTTTTCACTATTTCCATTCACTGAAAATCACGTTGTTGCTTCACTCTGGACTTACCAAATATTTTTAAACAATCACCAGTACCCGGAGTCCGTTCACCACTCTCGAGAACAATATAATTAATATAATTGGTATAATTAAAAGAAAATCAACGAATCACACTTGTACGAGGCCCCAAATTCGAATTACTGTGTGACCATTTTTATGCGTGCGTCGTGCGTGGGTAAACAATAAAAAAATAATCGTACAAACGCCGCAACGCCTGCGCTGCTAAACGAAACGGGGCGGCGGGCATTCTCGAAATTCGCTTAAATAGTCGTCGCCGTCGCTCCCTGACGGCAAGACGTCGAACGAGGAAAAGTCTGGACCAGAGCCAGTGATCCCGGCTGTTTCGGCTGCGCTGTTTTCTAACAGCCACGCAACCTTCAAAAAAGAAAGGAAAAGCGCTTCGCAAAATTTTCCCGGTTCATGACCGAGAAACCTGTGACATGCCCCTGACTAAAATGTCACGTTTGAACCATGACTTTGCATTCTTAAGAATCTGCAATCAAACCTATGACTTGCCCCTATTTAAAATCCTATACCTTTCAATTCAGAAGACCTGCCCCTATTTAGAATTATTTCAGCCAATAAAAGATTATTTTTCTATGACCTTCCCTTATACAATATATATATA